>OZ038392.1:32833329-32868329 GCA_964036045.1 Eutreptiella sp. 'Long Island Sound 2002' | reverse complement strand
GCAGAACTTCACAACACAGGAAGAGCGCCGCTCGCCCACCCAATCGTGCCTCAAGGAACCACATTCAGATTGCACGGGGCCTTGGAAAAGATCACTTTGCTGCATCCCAAGTCCCAAGCGCAACTGGCGACGCTTTGCGTGGCTCTGTACAATTCCCCGAGCGTATTGTGGGGCAAGGGGCACTGCTCTAGGGAATGGCCTTGGATTGGTATGTTAAGGGGAGCGAGAGGGCAGCTTGACGAAATGACCCTGAAAATGTGGCTGGAACAGTACAACCACCCCAAACGAGCCTTGAGGCAGGGGGATGGGGGTGTCTGAGCCCCAAGAGATTCTAAGACGCACGGATACCAACATGGGCCCAAAGCTCCCCTCCACTAAAAACAATAAACTTGAATTATCCCCTGATAATTGTTCTGCTGGACCACCTCCTTCAAAAGCTTCAACATCACGGCACTACCCCCCACGTTCACGTTGTATGAGGCAAAGGGCCAGGGATGATGCACAGGCAGCACCTCCCTGAGGCTCTCAGTACCCAGACACATTACCTTGTCTCCGACCACAGCTCACACAAGAGCATGCACCTTGCAAGGGTCTCCTGTAGGGCTCCACAACTCCGTTGTAGCTCAAACGGGACTGTGGAGTTCCTATGTTGGGGCACTGTCTATGCGGAACACTCCCCAAAGGGGGGCAGGATCTCCTTCTCCCAATTGCCCACTGGGCCTAATCTCAGTCACATGACAACCAGCAAAGGTTGCCCTCAACTCCTCAAAGCGCCGTGCACAGTGGCACAGGGAGGCTCACAAAAGACAATATTTATAATCACACGCAACACGGCAAAGGAGACCTAATGTTTGGTGGACAATACTCGAGTTTTTGCGGGTGCTACCTGACTTTCAGTGGATGTTACCTGATTTCACGCTGGCATGACAGCCCTAGCGCGTAACCCCATACCTCCGCAGACGGGTCCTAGGGAGTCTGCCCTGAGAGTGCCACCACCAGAGGTTGTCACAGTGCTACGGGCCTACAATGGAGGTGTCCTGGGGACAAGGGACCACCCCACGTGTAACCAAGACCTCCACTGGTCCCAAGTTCCCACGAGTATTGGAGCAGAGCCATGAGAACTATCACTTGTGACCCTTGGCGGTCAGTCAAGGAGTGCCCTTGGCCAGCTTGCCCTTCCTGGACGCCAATACATGGCCCTTGGGGGCGTAGCAGGGTGGCAACACGACGTCGCCTTAGCGGCTAGGGCCCGTAGGCTACCCGACCTATAGTTCCCCAGCAGTCTCAGCACAGGGCTCTCCAGCCCCACCACTGGGGACCGGAGCACCGGGTACACTCAACCCCAAGAACAACCAACAATGGATTGAGCAGGTGTGCCAAGCCCCCCACCCCACCACGCGCGCCCAGCCCTGCCACAGCCCACGCGTGTCGGTGAGAACAAACACACACAGTGAGCGGGGCCCCGGGGGCTCCGACCAGGTAAAGAGGTCCTGGTGCACAACAATGAACCAGATGCCCGGGAACCAAATCACCCCACGTCACATTCCCAAAACCTCGCCAAACCCTGACCAATGCAATGCAAGACACAGTTGGCCTTCTCAAAAGTTACGATTTCATGGGTTCGTGGCAGGCATTCCAAACACCGAGCATGCCCTCCCTGAACCCACACTACCCACCCACACTACCCACCCACACCACCCACCCACCCACCCACTACGGACCCAAACATACGGAGGCACAGTGGCATCTCCCGCTTTCTCGCGCCAGGCAGCGTCTGGGGGCTGTTGACAGTCCTGCAAGTCTTGAGACCGAGCATTCTGGTCAGTCAGGACCCATTGCAGCAACAAGTAACGCCTGGCTACTGTGGTCCTTGCACTGCGGGAAGAGGCTGTGTCCCAACGCCCCCCACCCCAACTCATACCTAATGCATCAACTCCCTTGAGCACTCCAGCCTCCCCCCACAACACACACCAACCTCCAACCTCGTAAAATGAGGCGTGCAGACTTGGCGGAACTATGGCACACTGATGTATTGGCACCATCACTCTACACAAAGGAGAGACTACGGTACTAATGTGCCAGTACTGTTGGCACTAGCTAGCTTTTGGTACCTCAAGAACATCGTCACATTGTAAGCCAATTGGAGATAGTTGCAGTGGCCAATGTTGAATTGTTCTTGGAATCTGCAAGGCACAGTGCTGAAAATTTGGCATTCTGAGGCATCCTTTCAACCAGCGGTTTGACTCAACAGTCTCAAATGTACCAGTCCCAACAGCATTGCATTTGGCAATGTGGGCACCCCCCTTGGCGGCATGGTTTGGGTGCACATAGGCTCTGATTTGGGCACCAGCTTGGCTCCTTTTCAAACATAGGGGAACCGTACCAGCCCCACGCCACTCCACTCGAAAAATCGCACATGCACCATGTAGAGGGGTGGGGTCAACACTGTGACTTGTCAGCACAGTGACTTATCTTGATTGCTGCCCCACAGCCAGAGTGGTTGCAATCTAGGGACTGTTGGCAGGTGGTCTTGATTTCCAACATCCAAGGGCTGCACCATTCGTAGTTCTCCCCTGTTTAAGCAAGCAGCAGTGAAAGAAAGACATCTGGATCCACAAACTAACGCATTGTCCCCCTGGGGGAGAGCGCTAGCTCAGGTACTGTAGAGGGTGGGCAAAAATGAGGTCCCCATTCTTGTAGACAATCCGCTTGCAAACCGGCTTCCCATGTAGCAAGGGACTTAAGGGTGTTCGGTGGAGGCCTTGATAGAACTGGCCTCCATAGAACTTTACATTTTCACGTTGGCGTTTGCGCACAGTGACACACCAATTTCCAGAATGCCATTTTCATCTTTTTCTGTATATTGAGTCTGGACGATTTCAGGAGCTTTGGGTTTGGTCCTGATCCCGGGGTCCCTATCAACTGAGCCCTTTTTGAGGCGAACTCCTGGCACTCTTATCCAAAAAATGAAACAGAGGAAAGCAAGAGCGAACAGGACTGCCTCGAGCCGACCATGGTTGACTGTACAGTGCAGATGGTGACCGACCCCGTTGGTCGTCATGAACACCTCAACCTCCCAGGCCAAAACCCAAGGCTAGTTGTGCGGCTCCCAGCACTCTACAAACCTCCCGGGCAGGGCATGACTCAATGCGAAGCCCCTGCCAGCGCTTGCATGGCGTAGCAGCTCAGCTGTCCTCGTGTACACATCTATTGAGATGGAACCGATGGCAACAGCCTGTGAATGCACTCACCCTCTGGACCGCGAAGCTCACACTGTTTTACACGTGCATATGACACCTTTGCCTGAGCACTTACGAAAAAACGGGAGGGTCGATTCATCAACGCCCTTCAGAAGGTCTCCGGTAAAAAAAAAAGGCCCCTTCAAGATAGCGTTAGGCTGTTCGCCGTTTGTTATCGTCCCTTTTGCTTTTTGGGGCTGTTTTTGTGGATTCCTTTGCTGTGTGCGCAGTGGAATGACCTGGGCTGAAGGGAGGAACTTTGGCGTGCCGGCACGCGGGGCCACGCCACGCGAGTACAGGGCAAGCCTTTGACTGCTTTTCGAAGCCTGCCCATGCCCGCGCTAAGGATTTGGGATTCGGGGCGCATAATTCCAACGGAACTCCTGCGTTTGATTGCCGGATTCGATTGAGTTGTGTTCTGGCGGGGCAGTTCCCACTGCACCTCTTGGTATCAGAACGGAGCTCAACCTCGGCTCATGTTACCTCCGCCACCGCCATACGTTGTGGGTCTTTCTACCATTGGACGCCTCTGATCCGTGTTTCCGGGGACTTCTATCGGTCCGTAGGGCGCACAGTCCGTCTGCTTGCCCTGACAGCCCCGCCCCCCGGCCCCCTCCCGCAGTCTGCCCTGAGAGGACGCCAGGAGGGCAGCAGGCCGCAATTGTGAGCAGCAGAACCAACGTTCCCCACTCTTCCACAAAACTGCAGCCCCTCCACTGCCAGCCCACCCCCCATTGCCTCCCTCAAACGACCCCGCTCAACAAAGGCAGGTCCTACAAACGACATGGCACAGGACTGCACGGTAATCACAGTTTTGGTAAACCTCCCCAGAATTGCCCTGCGAGGGTCCTCTTTGGACTCCCTCTTTAGCAGGTGTCGGAACAAGCCCACAGCCCTCTCCACGGACCACACCCGCATGTACTCTCGCCCCTGCAAATACTCCAGAGACTTCCGGTGCTGCACGATCGTGTTGTGCAGCGCGTCGGCGTACGACGCCAAGGCAAACAGGGCCTGGGCCTGCCGCCCACCCCCGTCGCACGCCAGCACCCGTGCCTTGTGCAAATAGCCCTTCAGGACGCTGTCGCTGCTCTCGCGGCGGGAGTCACCGAGCCAGCGCCCCACGTAGTAGTATGCCTTCGTGAGCGTGGGGCTGCCCACGTCGCCGGACTGCAGGTGAATGACAGCCTTCGCCGTGGCGAGGGCCAGCTCATGTTCCCCTCGCTTCCACAGGACTTTGCTCTCCTGCAGGGGGGAAGGGGGAGGCGGGTAGGGCTACATTTTGGCAGGTGCAGGACCACTGAGCAAGCAAAGGCGGCGAGGAGGGGGGGCAACGCCGCGGGACAAGGGGGCCACACACCCGTGTCTGACCCCCCTTTTGCAATGGGGCAGAATGGGGTGTCATGCCTCCCACAACAGCCTCCCCCTTACAAACGGGCGTTCACAGGGTCAAAAAGGCACAGTCTTCATCCTTCTCTTCCCCCAGCGCGCCCCCTCTCCTAGTCGTTCCGGGCGGCTTCCCTCCCACCCTCAGTTCCTCTGGCCGTGGCTGTATCCGTCCACACAGGCCCTCAAGGCCAGAGCGAGGGTGAGTGAATATTGGCGGAGTGGGAGAAGTGGAGTGGCCGGGATAAAGCAGACACATCACGATTGGCATGCCCGGCCAAAGATGTCCCGCAGGGTAACGTCTGAGGAAAACCCTTTCGGTCACAAATGGCGGGGACATGGGGACATGGCCACCAATCTTCGGTGAGCGGAAGCTCATTGATATTGCGGGAAGTGGCGGTGAATGCCCATTCCCCTATTGACAGCATCCAAACCATTCTTTGAGGCGTAATGCCACATCACAGAGCAGAGCTCGGATGGGTCGGTGTTAAGAGGTACTCATACAACCCCCGGCATGAGTTGGCGACATAAAGGCACCTCCCCTCCCCTGGTCGCCCCGGAGGCCCTGGGCTCCCGTGAAAGCATCCGTTGACATCTGTTACGACCGGCTCGGAGGACGCAATGGGTTGACTGCGCTGACGTGCACAACACAACGCAATGCAGGGCAGGGCATTGTGCGGAGCACGGTTGCAATGGGGGTGCAGGCTGAGCCTGTGCACACCCGAACGTGCTCTGTTTTCCTGAATCTCAACGACCTTCCGGGGTCACAAACATCTGCAGTCCTCCATTGCCACTGTACGGTACCGCCTTACGCCAAATCACCAGCATGACTTTTGCTGACCAACGTTTGATCTGTGATAAGAGCCAATCCCAAGTGTTCGGGGATTACTAGGGATCAGAGGTCTATTGAGCACTGACTTCTGCCGGGTCTATGGACATATTCTGACGCCATTCTGGTTGCCACGCCATGCCCAGCGTCCATCAAGGGACAGGGGCGAGCCTCTAGAAGGAGTCGCATGCTCATTGCCGTTCTGTCCCAGGTTGGGTGCCAGGAATCACTCGCGCTGGCGGTTGACCCGCAATTAAAGAGAGTGTCAACGACGGCCGCTGTGCTGATGTTGGCGAAACGGAGTGCAGACATTCGGAGGCACAAACAACAACAACGCTGTGGATCATCGACCCTCCTCCGCCTTGCTTCCCACGAATGTCACGTCCGGTGTTGGCACTGGAGCTGCAGACGCCGTGCCCTCACGCTACGCTCTCTGTACCACGGACAAGCGGTCCCTTGGATGACAGGGCGTCGGCAGCGGTCGATAGGGCGGTAGCCTACACGGCCCTCACTCCCCTGCACGCCTTCTGCTCAGGACCACTGCCGCAGACAGCGCCGTGGACCGTTTTGGACCTACCGGGCCCCTACGCACACCTGCAGTTTGATCTCGGGGGAGCTGCACAGCTCCGGCGACCCCAAAAGCGCAAGCGCCAATTCCAAGTTCCCGGACTTCTCCGCACGCTTCGCAAACTTCTGCAAGTGCTCCGGCAGGACATCGCTTCCCAGAATCCGCAGCCACACGGTCCGCAGCGCCAACAGTGGCTCCTCCTCCCCAAAGGACAGCGACGCACTGGGCGCAACCAGTACGCTCCGCACCGCCTCCGCGCTCAGCGCCTGCGGGGCCCCCGCCGGGCCGCTGCCCCTGCCCCAGCGCAAGGCCCAGACATCAGCGAGCTCCTCCAGCATCTGAGTTCCGGGGGATACAAAGCGATATTACCCCTGGCCCTTCGTTCCGATCGCCCATTCACACCTCCAAAACCGTTTGAAAACGCCCACAAAACGCTCCCCACACCCTTTAACAGGAGTACCCCCCCTTACGTCCATGGCCCGGGGTCATCATTGTATATCCCGGCCAAGGGGGGCGACTGCAAGGCGGGGCATTAGTAAGCACTTCGAGTGGGGGGACCAATGACTCAAAATGTCTCGAAAATCCACCAAATCCTTCAATCGGCTTCACAGGCTGTGAACGGGGTTCTTAAATTGATGGAAGGGCTGGTTGTCTGGCAATTGATATAGTTCCCATGTTCTCCAACACCCTCGGGTATTTCGGGTGCCAATAATTGACGTGCCTTGGAGCCAAACGTGTTGAGGGGGCATGATTGGCTATTCCTGCAGGGAGGGCATCGACATTGGGGGGGCAGGGGGGATTGAGTGGGCATACGCTTTGTCCAACTACAACAAAAATCTGGGCATAGCCCATCAACCAATTTTGCGGCAAGCTTTCGGCTGGACACATCTGTTGATAAGGCGGGACCACGCCATACCAAACCATGCCATGCCATGCCCGCCATGCCTTGCCTTTCTTTGGCGACGCGAGCAGGGGCGAGCGAGCGCGCGCGCGTGTGTGTGTGTGGAGAAAGGATCTGCATTGAAACCCTCCCAGACAAGCACTAATCCCCAATGCCATCCAAACACGCCTCTTTATCTAGAAATTGGGTCTTGCAGTGCCTACTTTTTCTGGTATCATGATATTGCCATGGCAAACACGCACTTCTACAAAAAAAATCTGGGCATAGCCCATGAAACAATTTTGCAGTAACCTGTTTCAACTGGACACATTGGAAGATCAGGCGGGAGCACGCCAAGCACGCGAGTAACGGCCTCGGGTTGAGAATCGTGTCTAAGTGCGCAGACACTTCAGTCCGACTCAGCGGCGGGAAAGAGGTCTTGCCAAGTATTGAATTGCGCCGGGAGGTGCAACTGAAGGCAGGCATCAGTGAAGTTACGTACGCAAACCAAAGCACAAAAGACTGACTGCAGTTTGAGGTCCGGGTAGTCTGCATCAGGCAGGGGTGGAGGCAGCTCTCTGGCAGGGGGGGGGGGGGGCATTGAAATAAAGATCTTTGGGGACTCCAAAGCAGAAAGGACTGAAGTGTCCGCATGACCTTCGTCGTATGGGGGTCTGCAAAGTGCAGAGGACTGAGATGGCCACGTAATCCCTGCCGCATTGTGGACTCCAAGCCCCCACGGCATGCGGGACGCCCTGCCTCGGCGGTCACTCCTACTTGACGAGGCACCTGATTCCTCCGCAAGCGGAGACCGTTTGTGCATGGGAAACAGTCTCTACCCCACCCACTACTCACAAGCCATGCCCATGCCATGCCCAAAAGGCGGGCAAATGGCATGTGTTTTGAAGCAGCCGCCCACGGGCGCATACCCTGGGTGCTTGGTTACTGGGCTCGGGGGGGTGCGTTACACCGCACCTGAAGTGTCTTTTCAAAGGGCAAAACTGGCACCCGACTCCCAAGCGCGGGGAACCGACGGCTTTCGGGGAGGTTTGCCTCGTATTTTTCGAGCAAAAATGGATAGACTATCGATAGACATGGGACCCTGCGGAGCTGACTGGGGAACGGCCTCAGTCATAGAGTTGACATCTGCGTTGGATTGGACGTTGTCGGGCCATAGCACCATTGGACAACGCCGGTTGATATTGTCGGAGTTTTGACTCCAGGGCACTTGGCGTTCAACAATGTTTCTTCGCGGGTAATGGCCCCCTCGTCCCTCCCGCCCTGTGACCAACTCGGCGTGCCAACGAAAGGGGGTGGCAACCCCAGGCTGCTCGACACTGGACAGCGATCGACGTGCCACACGCCTGTCCATTGGCAAAAGTCCAGAGCACCTTCTACTGCGCGCGTCACCCCAAGTGAAAAGGTCGAAGGTCGCACATAGACAAAGGGATGCCACACAGAAAATTGAAATGGGGGCCCCAACGGGGAACTCCGTGACGTGGGGCCAAGCGACCGTCGGTCCTTCAGAGAGTCGCTGTGGAGATCAGACGGGGCGTCACCGTTTACGAGGGGCAGCAGACCTGAAGGGCCGTCATGTGGCCCAGCATCGCAGGGCCTCCGGGCTCCCGGGCCCCGTGCCGCAGCTGCTTTAGCGCCGCGTGTCGGCCAGTCCCGATGCTGCTGCCGAACGCGCGCGCGTCCCCCACCGCAAACGCCACGAGACTTCGATACAGGGCCTCGTGGAGGCCGACGGGCGCGTCGGTGGACAGGGTCGTGCGGGGCTCAGGCATGGGGCTGAGGGGCTGCCACTGCAGGCAACGCCAGGCGCTTTCATACTGGAGCTCTTCAATGGCCCGGTCAGGGGCGGTGGGGAGGCCCTGTGTGTAGAGGTGAGCGACGCTGCCGAGGCCCAGGCTGTGCAGGCAGTGCAGGATGCCTTGGTACACGGGAAGCTGCTGCGTGAGGCTGGCGGGTGTTCCTGCGAGGCGTCGGTGGCGTTGGGTGGGGGGGCAGGGCAGACAGTGCGGTAGGTGTGAGGGGAGGCGGGTGGGTAAGTAGGCAGGTATGCGGTACGGGCGCACAGACAGACGCGGGAGGGCTGGATGGCAGGCAGGTGAGCAAGTAAGCAGCACAGGCAGTCAGATAGGCAGGCAGGCAGACACACAAATAGATAGGCAGACAGACGGGCATGGCTATGGGTGTGAAGGGCTGCCATCCAAAGGATGTGGGGCTGTATGCAGGCCAAACATACACCACACAGCCCACGTCAGCCAGCGGACTAAGAACTAACGATGGGTCTTAGATGGCTGCCCGTCTCAATAGATGCGCTGTGTTGTGGAGGTGAAGATCCCTGCCTCGAGCTTGTCCCCCGCTCAGGAAGGAGGCATTCAGGGGCATTCTTTCTTTCCTTGCTTTCACGTGCTTTCCGTGCTATTGCCTGCACCTCCAAATATTTGTGAACAAGATTTGTGTCCATTGCTTAGCCCGCTGGCGGAAGCCGTGGATGGCAGCCAGCCATACCCATACTCATACCCGTATGTCTGTCTGTATGTCTGTCTGTCTGTCTGTCTGTCTGTCTGTCTATCTGTCTATCTGTCTTTCTATCTGTATGTCTATATGTTTGTCTACGTGTTTGTGTGTCTGTGTGCCGGTCTGCTTACCTGCCAGTCTGCCTGCCTGTCTATTTGTCTGTTTGTTTGTTTGTCTGTATGTCTGCCTGCCTCTACGCACTACTTAGCAATGCACCGCTAACTGTAGCTCTTCACTCGTCTTGCCAGATCTCGCGAATTGGCTACATAGCCCCTGCTGTCTTTGACATAGGGAGGGGGCATTTGCACAATCTACATTCCTAAATGGACACAAATCTCGTTCACAATTATTCGTAAGTGCAGGCAATAGCAAGCAAATCATATGAAATCCCTAATTTACACTGAATTTACAAAAATTCACGGGAATTTACGCCACTTTTCGAGGAATTTACAAAAATTAACGTAATTTACATCGTAAATTGCCCCCCCCCCCCCCCCAATTGTTACCAGCTTGTAGACAAACAAGAAGGTATACAAGCAGGCAGATCGGCAAGCAAGCATGCACACAGGTAGGCCGGGTGAACGAGGGAGTGAGGCAAGCGGGCCGTGTGCCCCCAAAATCCCACGGTGGCATGGCTACATGTCAGCATTGCTACACATAGTTCTCCGCAAGAATCGGACAACATCAGGGGCTTGGGGGAGGTGCCCTGCCCAATCACATCGGAGCTGGAACCGTAAGAGCAACATGTTCCGAAGGAAAGTGCAACAGTACTCGCTCAGTGCGGGGGGGTTGCTAAAACCGAGTGTGACATCAGTGTTGTGAAGCACGTGCCTCGGCAGATGCCTCACAACACGCATCAGTATGGGCGTTGTATCAGGCATGGGCGTAGCATACACACAAGCAGGGGCACGGGCATGTGTGAGTGTGGGGCAGGGGATTTGGGGGTTGGGATGAGAGGACATATGTGCAGGGGGGGGGGGGATGCGGTCGCCGGGAATAAATGCGGAAAAATGCGGAAAAAATGCGGAAAATGCGGCAAAAAATGCGATAGAAAATGCGGTCTTGTGAGAATGGTGTTTGCCCCTCGAAACCCCTATGTTTCGTCTCGTCTTGCACAATTGGGCGCTCAAAGCATGGACGGTTTGATGGAACAAGAATATCACGGACTAGGCTCAAAACCGCTAGGGGCAGAAGCTGCAGCTGCTTGTCAGGCCAGACCGCTAAATCTTCGCGCCGCATCAGGTGCTCCCCCATTGACCCAAACCGCCGGGCTCCCCGGGGGGGGGGGGGGGGTACCCCAACATACATACCTCAAAATGATCCCCGTGACGCGCTATTCATTTTGAATATACACAACTGGGGAAAATTTTTTTCGAAAAAAATTTGCCCATCAACTCAGGCTCCCATCAGCGAAGGTCCGACCCGGAGGTCGGGTCGGGGTCAATATCCTTTTTTGTGTTTTTCATCCATTTTTGAATTCTCCACAAAATTCTGAGTATTTTGAGCATAGACACATAGGGTCAAACAAAAAAATTTCCCCCTGCCGTCTGCTTAAAAAAAAATTTTCTCCGGCGCCTCTGGCGCCCACAAAACCTATTGTTCCTCACAACTAACTGACTACAAGACAATGCCACTAGAATGTTTCCTCTTTAACATTACACTAAGGGACCTGCCTGGAAAATGCGGGAAAAAATGCGGAAAATGCGGGAAAATGCGGACCGCATTCCCCCCCCCCCCCCTGTATGTGGCGGAGGTGGCCCAGGCCACAGCGATCCTGGCACCCATGGGTGACGTTTGATACCACCATCTGTTTATGAGCCTGATCAGCGGCAGTACTTCCTTCGAGACTCATTACCACATGGGACATTCGAGGCCACTGTGCACCCTCCCTGTGTGACTTGCAGGAGGCCATCAACACACATTCGCTGACGCACGACCGAGACCTCACTTTGCTGGCACATGTTGCTTGTCTCACGTGGTATGGGGGTTCGGGTAGAATTGCGGCACGACTGCTTGTGTACAGAAGCAACACTCCTCCCAAAAAGACAGAGTGGAAGAGTAGGGCACCTTGTCCTGTGTTGCATATGGAGCAGGGGCCCTAGTCTCTAGCGCTAAGAGCGCAATGGTGTCAACATGCCACTTCGCATATTTAGCGGAGGTGGCCTCTCGGGCCCCCACCGCAAGAGGGGGGGGGGGGGGCTGGGGGTTGCCAAAACCCCCACTGCCCCCGCCACCCTGTAATGGGGGCTTGTGCAATCCCTCACGCCATCCCTCCCCCCCCCCCAGGCAATGGAGGGCTTTTCTCACAGTGAGGTAAAATGACACCCAGAACCGTGACACTTGTGGCCACACGCTACAGGATCCCAGCCATGTAGTGTGTGTATCTCCCGCTCATGAGGCAGGATGAGCGCTGCAGTGTGCAAAGGTATGCATGCACCAGCGTTAGAGCCATGGTTCGGGGCGGGCTGCTGGGCCATAAATGGCGATGCCCCATTTTGGCACCTTTCTATGGCCCATGTGCAGGCCCTCTGAGCCTCTACTAGGGGATGTGGGGAGGAGAAGAGGGCTTGCCTAGGGGGGCAGTGGGGGGTCATCCAAGGGGAAGTCACTGTCTACATGCACGACTGCAGGCACATTCTCAAAGAAGGTTGGACATGTCCGGTTGGTAGACAAAACATTTTGTCAGGCCTTGGGGCCACCATTTTCTCACGGGTGGATGCTACCGCAGGAAGACTGGCCTCGTTCAACAAAGCCGTCCATTCAGAGCGTCAACGGAAAGGGGGGGGGGGGGTTCCATGAATGTTGGTTGGTTCCACAACCGGGTGTCCGTGCCGTGTGACCCAATTGTAGGTCGAGGTTGCTTATGGGTTTTAGTGCAGGGGGGGCGGGCATTCCGTCACGTTGCTGTTTCTTTACGCGGCCTTGGAAAGTCCCTCGTTCTTCCCTTAGCATGCTCCGTCGGGTCGCTGTGTTATGTTAGCCGTTGTGGCCTGTGTTCCTACTAGTGTCGTTTTTGCGTTGGCGGAGGCCAGTAGTTGGCATACTGGGGTTTGCTGTAGGGGTCGGTTCTCGGCTTGTGCTGCCCACTCCCCTGCGCATTCTGGTCGTCCACCACCTGCCTCGCTGTGTTTCTTTGGGCAGATGGTCCGTCGGGTTGTTGTTTCTTCACAAGGCCTAGGGCTTGGACAGCCACCACTTCTGCCCTGCGCGTGATGCGTCGAGCCGCTGTGGTCTGATGACCACTGCGGTCTATGTTCCTGGTAGGGTTGTTTCCACATCAGCACAGCCCAATAGTTGGCACTTCAGGGTGGTGCTGGTTGGTGTGGTGGTCGATGTGGGGGTCAGTGTGGGGGTTATGCTTTGCTGCCCACTCCCCTCTGCACTCAGTTCGTCCACCACATGCCTAGCCAGCTTTCCATATGCATGCGGCCCAACATTTCCATCCCTCCATCCAGTGTCCTGGTGGTCCACCATGAGTGCCACACTTCGCTTGAGCGAACTAGCGGGGGTGATCGCCGCGACCACCACTGGGGCCTACAGCACAGGTGCCACACCACGGTCAGAGAACAAAGCGAAGGTTAATGCCGCATAGACCCTTAATGTCTTGACCACCACAACCCGCCGCCATGGAGAAACAGAAATGATCGGGTCAAGACAGCGGCTTGGCGGACGTTGGGCACAAGATCGACATTGCATCATGTGGTGAAGAATAAACGGGTGACTGTCCAGGGCCCGTAAAGAAACCACAGATGGACTATGTATAGGGGGATCACCCATGCGCAACGTGGGCCTCTGTGCACATACAGGGACAAAAAGTGATGCAGTATCAATATCATCCAATGTACTACCGCCAAGGTGGTGGCGGGACTAGACATGGCCATGGCACTGGGCGTGGTGCAAGTGGCTATGGAAATGCAAAAAGCGGTACTACGCTCCCCTAGCACGTTCAGTGGGAAAGAGCTCCGGGGCTTGGCGGTCTCTGGGTTGGCTACTCCGCTCTGCTCTGCGTTCCACAGCCATGCCACCCTTAAGAAAAAGGAAGAAAGAAAAGAAAGGAAAGGAAAGAAGAAACAAAAAGAAAAGGAAGAAGAAAAAAGAAGAAGGAAACGAACGCACACGGGGATGCCGGGCCCGGTCGACAGCACAAGCACCACCTGAGGCCGCAGCGGTGTTGGGGATGGTTCCCGCCTGTGCCTGGGAGCCGGGCATTGCTGTGATTAGTTGAGTCGACCTACGGGGGTCCTCCTGATAGGGCTTAGCAGACCCTAATGGTGAGTGCCAGACTTCGCTTGAGCGAACAGGCGGAGGTGATCGCCGCGACCACTGCTGAGGCCCCGCAGCACAAGTGTCACACGACGGTCAAGGGACTGAGCAAAGCTTAATGCCGTATAGATCCTGAACGTCTTAACCATCACAACCCGCCGCCGATGGAGAAACAGAAATGGTGGGGTCAAGACAGCGGCTTGGCGAACCTTCAGCACAAGATCAACGCTGCATCATGCGGTGAAGAATAAACGGGTGACTGTCCAAGGCCCCAAAAAGAAACCACAGATGGACTGTACGTCACACGGGGGGGGGGGGGGAGAATGGGGAGGTTCGGTTTCACGGGCAAGAGCAGGATATCTGTCTTACACCCCACATGCAGCCATCTCCCCTCGTGGCGTCCGTCCCCCTGCCATTGCCGGCAGACTTGACCAGCAGCAGGGCATGGGGGGCCAAGCATACACACGTACATGCGCACGGGCACAGGCATGGGCACAGGCCGAAGACCTGCCGCCGCCAAGTTCCGGAACTGCGTGTCATACACACCCAACAGCCGATGCCACTGGCCCTCGTGCTGGTGCCGCTGCAGCCGCCGCAGCGTCAGGTCCTCAACGCTCACCGCCTCCGTCCCGCTGCCGAGTGCCGTGATCCCGTAGAAGAAGTCCGGGTCATCAACGCCGGCGTAGCTGTCCATCAGGACCCGCAGGACCGCGGGGCTGGAGGCCAGGGCCAAGGGCCCCGCCGCCCCGTCGGGGGCGGGCGGAGGAGTAGGGCCCTCGCCCAGAGGCATGTCCATGGCCCCGCCGAAGCCGGACCGCGACCGCGGGGGCTGTGGGTCCGGGTCGTCTTCACACGCCCGCTCCGCGAAGAGGACTGCCAGACACGTTTCGCCGCATCTGTAAGAGGCGGAGGGGGGGTTTGGTGGTGGTGGTGGTGGTTGGCGTGCGTGGGTGGGTGTGTGTGTGGGGGCGGGGGGGGGGGGGGTGAGGCCGGCTGGTGTGCACGTCTCCGTGCCGGCGTTTGGCAGGCGGGTTGGTGGACCATAAAGATCCGGAGAAGGCCTGTTCTACAGGTCTGGCGTGGCCCATGTATTCCACTTTCGTCGAGAAAACAATCCGTGCCGAGGGTGGCTGACACCAGCAACGCAGCATGTGCCCCCCCCCCCCCCCCCCCCGCCCGCCCACCCCCTGCGAAACGAGAGACTCCGGTGGGTTGAGAGGTCAGAACCCATGCCTCCAGCCTCCATGGCCCTCGATTCGAGTCCTAAGTGTCGGGATGGCAGTGGTACCTCTGCCTCATCCGGATAGCACCGTCCCCCGGGAGGAGCGCCCCGTATTGGCTGGTCCCGGTGGTGGGGGTCCCGCTCCAGCCCATCCAACTCGAAATACTCTACTCCACCAGCGCCGGGCGTCAAGCCCGAACGCCTCCCCAAGGGCTGCAGGCCCGGAGGTTGACACACCAACGGCAGCAAACCCGCCCGGTGCATGTCGGCGATGGTCCGCAGAAACGCCCGCACTGGCACCCTCTGCACAGCGACGGCCGACGTCAGGCACAACGACGGACAGACGGGAGGCCCGTGCCTCGGCAAGCGCGGCCGCGCGACCCACCGGCGTGCAGTCCTTACGGGCTGTGGGCCCCACTGTCGGAGCTTTCACTGCCAATCGTCTCAGAACAAACGGAAGTGGGTCGCAGCCTCAAGCGGAACGGTGTTGTGAGGCGGTACAACTTGTCGCAGGCATGGCCCACAGCCCGGCGGCATGGATCAGGAGAGAGGGGGTTGGGGGGTATGGAGTTCTGGTACCGAGTACCCGGCGAGCACCACCACGTGTCTCACTGTACTGCGGTGGCCTCTTCGGACTCGTGAGGCATCCGGGGACCGCCACTGCCGTAGCCGAAGCACCGGTGAACCGGTTATGCGGTGCAAGAGAGGGGGGGGGGGGGGGCAGAAGTTTGTGTACCAAAAGGGCCCAGATCAACGGTCCCTTTGTAAACCTCGTGTCTTCCCACTACAAAATCTGGATCCGGGGGGGAGGGGGTCCAGAGGGGGTGACCCGATGGTCGTCAGAAGTTCTCATGCACCCCACGGCCCACAGCCCCTCTTTCCCCTGCAGCCGCCTCACAAACGTGCCAAGAAGGCGGCTAAAACCGCCGCACACCTGACGGCGCATTGGGCCACAGTCACGTAGTCCACTTTGAGCCAACAGTCGTACGCCTCCGGGGGCACGCCGGGGGACCGGGGCGCGGCCGCGAAGCCATGCACCCGAAGATTGGCCACGTGGCACGTCTTGAGGACCGCGAGGGCGTGCACCAGCAGCCGCATGGACTGCGTGTTCGCGTTGTGGGGGGTCAGGACGTGGCGGGCGATGTGCCCCGACAGCACGTCCCGCAGCCGGTCGCGCTCCCCCGCGCCATCGTCGCGCAGCACCGCGACGTGCAGCAGCGCGAGGGGGAACAGGAACTCGGCCAGCGAGGCCTTGTGCCGGCACAGCCCCGCGCAGAGCGTCAGGCTCCGGTCGTTGACGAGGGCCGAGGACAGCAGCGCGTGCGTAACGCCGCAGACCCACGCCGCGTGCGACTGGCCCTCGGGGTCCCACACCTCCGGGGCCTCGACGCCGCGAGTCTCCGCCGAGGCCTCCGGATCATCGTCCCAGACGCGCCACCCGGCGCCGCGGCGCCCGTGCGGCAGGAATGGCTGCAGCAGGTCGCAGACGCGGTCCGCGCGCTCGCCCTCCGCACCCTCCGCGGCCTCGCGCAGGGCGGCGTAGGCCTCGCGCCCGGCGGGCGTGGCCAGTAGCTGCTTCAGCGTCCGGGACGCGAGGAGCGCAACCGCGACGTCCGCATCGCACACGTATCCGACGAGCAGCCGCAGCAGGTGCTGCTGTGCGGACGCCACCGCCGCGCGCGCCAGCGCCGGGCCGTCTGCGGTCGCAGCGTCCACGGGGCCGCAAATCGCGAAGAAGTCGAACGCCGGGGGGTGCGCGAGGAGATGCGCGGGTGAGTCGCGCACCGCCGCGAGGCGCGCGAGCCCCCCGGCGGCGGCCGCCCGCAGCGTCTCGTCGACGGCCGGGGCAGTGCAAAAGCCGTGCAGGAGCGCCGTGAGCCGCGCCGCCACCGGGGGCGGTCGCGTGCTCACGAGCTCTGCACGGCGCTCGTCCAGCGTTGCCTGGAGGTGCGTGAGGGAGGCCAAGAGCGCAGGGCTGGCGCCGCCGGCTACGCCGGCGGTGGCAACGCACTCCGCGAGGCCGGCCTCCACGAGCGCGAGCGCCTGCGGGAGGCTGCAGGCGCCGCGCAGGCGTGCGCGGCGCTCATGGAACACGCCGAAGGCTGGGGACGAGGGGAAGGGGTCGAGGGCACGGAGGTGCGGGTGCAGGTCCGCGTGGCTGGAGGCCCGCAGGATGGCGATGTAGAGCGTGCGGAGGATCCACGTGTTGGTGGCGCGGGTGACGGGGTGAGGGATTGGGTCGTCGCAGGGCAGAGGAGGGCTGCGCCAGGGCTCGTCGGGGACGGTGGTACAGGCGGCGTCTGAGGAGGAGCGCATGGGTCGCGGTGCCGCGGCGTACCCCAGAGGTCAGGCAGGGCGGGGTCCAGGGCGATTGCAGAGCCGGCCCTCGACTGTGACTCTGTTCATCATGTCAACCGCCGGGAACGAGGAAAGAAGGTCCCACAACCGCTTCTCATCGCCCTCTAAACGCTTTGCGATCGCCAGTTTACCAGTCAGCCGCCGTTCCCATCGCCAGAGCCCGGGACCTGACGGTTGGCGCAGCAAAAGTGGCTAATGAGAAGACGTAATTCTTCGTCTCGTGCTGTTTTGCCCACGTCGGTGGGTGAAGGGACGGGTCGCAGGAGGGGAGGGGGGAGAGGGGCGAAACTGAACCATAGAACAGCCGCCCCTTCCTCCAGCTGCATGCCGCCCCTTGCCCATGGCCTTATTGGGCACTTTGACAAACCCTGTGCCCGGGATATAGACACTTGGGGGCAGACACTCGAATGGAGGTACACAAACTGACGTGGGGAGCGAGCCACCGTGCGCACCTGACCTCCACCACTTCCACCGCCAAAGGAGGACCTGGGGGTTCACCCAACCTTTACCGCAGCCGTGTCGTCTGGAACGCACTAAGCAACACACCCCTCACGATGACGAGCCGGCGTTTCCCGGCGTCTGGGAACAAAATCAGTTGCCGCCTTCCGGGATCGAACGCTGGAGCTTTAGATCTTTAGTGCCATGCCCGCCCGGCTGAGCTAGATTGGCCTGACATCCGCCCCATATGTTTTGAAACCAAAGGGAAAACCGAGTGTTACATGCGCTTTTTGCACATTCCGCGTCCGGGGCCACTGCGGCCTGTTCGCGGGCACTGGCGGTTGTTGGGTTGCCGCATTTCCCCCAAGTGACACGCGTTATTGGACATGCTCATCTGAAACAATTGGTGAACCCCCTGCGTGAATCGCTCGCCTGCTCGGGCTGCCCAAGAAATCTCCCCAGATGCATGTCTATTTCCACCAACCGCTCGTTGATTCGGGTCCTCGCAATCCACAGAGACAATGCCTCAAGAGAAGGGGGGGGGGGGGGGGAGCAGAGCCAATGTTACGCCAAGCCACGTGTGTCATCAAAAGACCCCATCAAAAATGTGAACACCATTGGCATGACGGTGATGTGGCTTCTCGAACTGTCTAGAGATTGGTTGCCACCCCGGGGGCAGGGGGTGGTGGACCACGGTGCAAACAGACCAGCCTGCGGGGAATGTGCAGGAAAAGGTGAATAGCCTCAGGATTTGGCAGTTCCTGTTTCTGCACCGATGGCGCCGCAGGACAAGAAGCCCCAATGCCTCAGAATCGAACAAAACGATGACGGGAAGGCAATGGGGCAGCGGGTAACCGTGGCTGCCTCCGGAGGTGAGGTCGGCGTCGTGCCCCACGTCCGCCACGAACAGCGGCGTGAGGGTGGAGCACAGTGTCTTGAAGTTGGGGGCCAACACGTCCGGGCGGCGGTCCAGAACGCTGTCGATGACCCGGTGGATCTCACAAATGGCCGCAAGACGCAACGCGGGGTAGCGCGTGGCCGTCTGCAGGAGGACGTGCAGAGCGCTGCGAAGGACACTGGGGTGGTCGATGGCAGTGTCCAAGAGACGGAGGAGGAGCTGCAGCGCCGTGAAGCGGGAAATCCTGAAGCGTGAGTACGGGATACGGGGACCTCCGCGCTGCCTTCCGCAATTCCCCGATGACCCGCTCAGCACGTCCCATCCGCGGGAAAAAAAACGCAGGAGGGCTCTGATTTGAGGGACCGAAACAAGAATTCTGCCGACGGCCGCACGCTCGTCAAGTGACGGTGGGTGGCAGTCACTGGACGGTGCTATTGGGGGTTGACCTACGAAATGGACAGTACGGCCGCCAGCGATTGGCGGGGGAACTGACAAACGGTTGGCCAGTACCCTCCGGCAGTCGGCCTTGCGGCGCTGGGCTGGGGCTTGCCCCGAAAACAGAGAACAAATCATTGCAGGGGTCCCTCAGGAACGCCCCGGCCCAACCCTTTTCCAAGTCCCCTCCCTCCACCTCAATCCACAGTCTCTACCGACAGAAACGCCGCCAGGCGCTGTCAGTACACCGACAACTGCTGTTGCTTGACTGCCAAGTGCCATCGGTTGACGACCAAATTACCGACGACATGGGCCCCGCCAGAGGGTGCGGGGGAGGGGCCCTGTGCAGTGCCACTCCTGGCGTATCGAGAACGCCACAACACAGGGAAACAACTCGACGCCCAGGACCATCTCGCGCGGTAACATCACGACACTCCCGCGCATATAGAGCGCAACACAGTGCCCCTGTGGAGTCACTGTGGTCATATGACCGATATTCGTGACAGCGTTTCAGGATCCCCGGCCCCCGCCGCACTAGTCAGTCCCCGGATACGCACAGACAGCCACTGAGAAGCACAGGTGGACGGCACGGTGCGACATGCATGATGACGACGCCTCCACCTGCAAGCAGGCCCCCGCAGCGACCCCACCTAAGCTAGCGCACTATTACCCCCTGGCCCTTGCCATACTAAGCGCCACCACATCTTGAAGGCACCATGAAGCGCAATGCAATGCAACGCAACGCAATGCAACATAGCACGATGTGCGACACCGCCACCATCAGGGCACAACATGAAGCAGCACACTACAATGGTGCTGCCACAACGCAACACAATAGCCCGATGCCAGTGCTACGTCTGCCGTCCACATGCAGTGTGGCAACAGCAGCACTGCCATTTTGAAGGCAATCTTACAATGTTGCGGGCACAGTACTGCCACAATCCATAGGCAGTGCTGCCCTAGCGGGCAAGCAGTGCTTACAGTCCATCGGCACTGCTTCTGCAGTCCAAAGGTAGTGCCGCCACCACCCACAAGCAGTGCTGCTACATTCTGCAGGCGGTGCTTCAACGTCATTACATTATGAAGGCAGCACCGCCACTTTCTGCACTCGGTCGCAAAGCAATACTGCCGCCGTGTGTTGCTCAGTAGGGCTGGCTAGACCCAACCCGACGACGTACCAGACAACGTGCCTTCATTCCAGATCTATGTGACTGAGCCCTGGAGTTCCTTGGCATTTGGCGACCTTCGGAATGTGACCGCACTGCGTCGGTGGCAACACTGCCTTCGACTGTGGGAGCACTGCCGTCAGAGTGAGTAGGTCCGAAGGCGGTGGTCGCATCCGGAAGGACTGCCCCACCCCAGACTACCACTGAAGTCCCAAGGCCGTGGCTGCCTTGGTTTCGAATGGAACAGAACCGGACTGACCGACCCATCAGCCAACTGATGACCACTGTGTGTGTGGACCACCCTTCGATACTTGGAGCTCCTCACACCCCTCCACTCGCAGGAGGGAAGCGGAAGGATTCGCACACTGCCATCCGTTGCCCCGAAATGGCCGCCAACGGCCGCCGAGGGGTGCTGCTGTAGCTCGGGGGTCATAGGTTCAGGCCGGTTGTCCTGGCCCCACTGAGTGACCCGTGGGCGAGATCCTGACAGGAGTTGTGTCCGAACCGGAGGAGCCGCCTAAACACCAGTGATGGATATAGGGGGGGAGGGGGGAGTCCCCCCCGAGCCCCCCACACCTCCCCCTCCAGATGACGAAATGACGAAATGACGAAATGACAATCTGACGGTCTGAGGTTGGCTTTTTGTGGTCATTCTCAAAACACTGTAACGCGCGTACCCTGCCTCCCTGCAACACAAGAGCATACACGGGGCGTGAGAAAATCATCATCAAACACAAATGTCTATTGGGCAGCCTTCTGGCGTTTTGCGAAATTCGTCGAATCTCTTCGATTCCATGCGCCAAAAAGGAATTAAAACAACAAACAGTGGCCCTGTGACATGCAGAGCACGATACACCAACATATAATCCTTGCCACTTCAGGCATTTTGTCTTTCGTCATTTCGTCGCCTGAGCCCCCCTCCCTCCCTCCCACCCACACCCTGAGATTTACGTCTCTCTCTTCTCCATCCCTGCCAAACACCACCATTGAGCTTGGATTGTACAATTGGCAGTTCAGTGGTCATTGCTCCCGGACACAAGGCACCAGGCCCCTCGGTCTGAACCTGACAAACGAGACTGTTACTGGCAAAATACCTTCGACTGCTGGAGTAGTTACAGCCACCCTCCGCAGGCAAGTGTCCGCAAGTGAGGCAGGCACAAGGATTGTCACACCGGCGTCCCCTGTTCCGAAATACCCACTAAATTGCCATGCGGGGGGGGGGGGGTTCCCGTAGCTCTGTGTTAATCGGTCCCGACTCCAGACAGAACGCCCTAGACTTGCATTCATCAACGGACCGACCGCCGTGTGCACAAAGATTGCCGCACTGGCGTGGGTTGCTTCAAAACAACCCCCATCTTGCCATTTGCAAACCTCCTGACAAGATCATGGGACCATCAACCGCCGCCCTCAACCACTGACTTTCTGCCTCAGCCCGTGCATGCCTGGATGTTGCCTCCCCTTCCCCTGTCTGTGGGCATCCCCTTGCATCTGCCTCTACCCCTGGCCCTGCCTCTGCCTCGTGTGGGCTGGTGCCTCTGCCTCTGGCTGTGGCTCCATCTGTGCCTGTGAATGTGAATGTGAATGTGTCTGTGCCTGCATCTCTGTGCCAGTGCCATGATGATGCCTGTGCATATGCTTCTGCGCATGTCTATGCCTGTGCCCATGCCGATGTCTATGCCTATGCCTATGTCTATGCCTATGTCTCTGCCCATAACCGGGTCGATGCATTTACCGATGGCAATGCATGCGCCTATGACGATGCCCGAGGCATGGGCAAAGGGACACACTGAGCGATCCAAGGGGACGAGGGAAAACGCACCTGAAGTGCGGGCGGTGGGCCCACACGATCTCGCAGTGCAGCCACATGAGCAGATTGTGGATCCGGTCCGGAACGGCCTGCAGTAGATCCTTCACTGAGGCCGCCTGAAGCTCCTTCGCAAAGCGCACACAGGCGTCCCTCACCTCCGGACATCCAACGAACGGCCGCATTTGGGAGCAAGGCCAGGCCGTGACGAGCCCTAGCAGTACCTACGGACGTGGAGGGTGCGCGCACCCGCAGCCGCATGCAAACCCGCCCCCAAACCCCGCGCACATGCACCGGCACACACACACACGCGCGCGCGCGCGCGTTGAGAAACGCGAGACAAGAAGAGAGCAAAGAAAAGCGGCTGGAGACACTCCTCAGGAAGTGCAGAGCAATCCTAGACGTCTTTTGGTCTGCCGAACAAAGCACAGTGCACGGTGCAATGCAACTCAGTGCGCGACAGACAGACACACACACACAAGAACACACATACACTCCCTACTGCGAAACGAACGAGCACAACGCGGGCTTCGAATGTCAGCTTCCTCGTCTGCTGGAGCCCAACAAAACAAAGCATGTTCGACACCAATAGGTGCCTTTCTGTAGGCGGCAGGGGCAACGACTGGTGTTCGAGTGATCAGGACGCGGGTCAGTTGGCAGAATGCATCGTATGGCACGCGCATGTAATCGTGGGGCCAGTGGCCAGACACCTGTGACAGTAGTAGTGGCAGCAGTAGTAGTGAGTGACAGTGGCAGTGACAATAACAGTAGCTCAGACTCGGAGTAGACTCACCATTTGAACCATCTTTGAACCATTTGAAGTTTGCAATTGTCCAGCCCTGCCCATGTTGCGTCTGCAGGGGGATGGGTCATGGGTATTGGGGATGGGGAATCACAGATTGGTGCCACCTTACGAGGAAATATTTCGTGTCACATATTGTGTCGGGGGGGGGGGGTCCAAGGAGTGACCCCCCCCCCCACTAGATCCATCCCTGTCCCAAGGGGCCATCTTATGTATTTTCACCTTGGAAGGCACGAGCCATAGACGCCATCCACAGTGAGATTGGGGGGCAAAATCCATGAATTGTATAGGTCCTCACACCAAAATGCCTTTGTTTGCAGCCACGTGGCGACGTGTTTTACCACCACGCACGTCTAACGTCCGACACTGGCTCGCGCAGGACCTCCGAAAAAAACTCGCCCGCAGGGGATCAGCGAAACTCGCGGGACCTCTGAAACTCGCCTGCACGGAACATCGCCTGCACGGGGGAGTTTCGGGGGTCCCCCACCGGCCAGAGGTCCCACGCGGGCGTGGCTTGGTGGTCCCTTTCGGTGATCCCGCGCGAGCGAGTACAGGAGGGGGGGAAATTTTGCGCCAAATCAAATTCGCGGTGGTAAATTTCGCTGTGGGAAATGTCGCAGAGCCCCGTGGGTTGAGTGTATCACCCCCCGCCAGAGTCCACAATGTGTACCGCTGGTGTGCCAGAAATTTGCGGAGGTCCCTGAATTTCGCGTGGGAAATTTCGCGCCCACTTTGAAATGCGACGTGCCACGAACCCCCCCCCCCCTTTATCAAAGGTCCCGCGCAGGCGAGTCTCGGAGGTTCCGCGCGGGCGAACTTCGAAAGACAACTCTGAGCCAAAGCCCCCCCTCGTCCCTCTAAAACCCGGGAAAACGTCGCAATTTGATGTGCTCACCGCCCCTGGGGGTCATACACGGCGTGGCACGAGGGGCAAAATGACACCCGCACTCAACCGACGAGCAGCTGCACACGACGCGATGCCCAACGGACCTGCAAAACGGTGTCCACGTTGTCGTGCACGAGCCCCGCCAGTTCGTGGGTGACCTGCTGCTTCAGATAGTCCCGCAGGGCCTTGCGGATCGCCGGTTGGGGCTCAGCGCAGTCGGGGGGGGCGCAGGTAAGCGCAAACACGTGCGCAAAATGCCGGCGGATCCACTGGGACTCTGTGACAGACAGCGCCTGGGCGTAGCGCTGCATCTCCGCGGACCGCCGCAGCACGACCAGGATCGGCAGCACCTGAAACGCCGCCGGGGGGGCGTTGGGGGCAATGCACTGCGGGTGGGGGCAAAGAACGCACGGCCGTCGCATCTAATCCGGTAACGAATCTGTGCACGACTGGACCGCACTCCCGCAGGTGAGGACGGTATCTCAGGGGGTTTTGGGGTTCGACACCGGTTGCCTTGGCCTTTTTGAGCCCAACCGCAGGGCGCTGCTTGAGCGGAGGGGGGAGGGGGGGAGGGGTCTAGGGGAAGGGGGGAGGGGGTCCGGGGGGGAGCCCCCTGCCTAAATGCAGCATATCCGCAAGGAGCTGCAAAAATGTACCATACTGACCCATTCAGCAGGGGTTCCTTTTTTGGGTTTGTCTGGGACCTCAGGTGCAGGAGGGGGCAGAGTTGTGGGGGCTGTGAAAGACACAAAAATACGCATGTTGCAACAGAGCGCGTGTTTGTGGCAGCTGTGCTGCCCAGCGTGCGCACACAACGGGCTGCATGAGCAAGCGAAAATAGAGGATCGCGGTTACAACGTCGTCGCGTTTTGCGCGGGGGCACGGTTGGACCGGGGTGCCAAAGAACGCACTTATGGGACGCAAGGAAGAAGTGATGCGAGCGGAATGACCAAAGAACCTTTGCTATGGGTGCGCCGAAGGCGTGGGAGAGAGAAATTGGCCCAAACAAAAAAGGTCCCAGAACCCTGATTCTTACGTGATTACGTGAGCGAGGGGGGAGGGGGGAAGGGGGTCCAGGGGGGAGGGGTCGCCCCCCCCCCCTCCCCCGAACTGAAAATTGAAGCAACGCCACGGCCCGACCGGCCGCGGGCACTTGCCCTCCCAGGCTCATGCACCAAGGAGCCGATGGAGAAGACAGGCGTTCAACGATGGCTCTTGGACCGCGCTATTGCCGCCCTATCACTTCCAGGGCGGTTGTCGCGGCCGAATATGATCCGAGGCAAGGGCGGTGGGGGGGGGTAAGCATTGGCGATGAAATGCTGAGGGGTGGCACCCGCCACAAGATGGGGCAGGGGCATCTGCATTCGACGCCCGCATCGTCCACGTGTTGCCACGGCATGTCAGCACCGACGTCCGGATGCGTGACAAAGCGAATGCAAAGGCCAACAACCCCCGCGGCGGGGGCGGGGGGGCCTGGGGTACATGTCCGGCGGGTGCCGAAGTAGACGGAATCACAGTCACGGACCTGGTCTCCGCAGGTCGTCAGGCACTCCGTGAGGCCCGTGAACCCGAACAGCGCGAAGGGCAGGAGGTCCAGGGCCTGCGGCCCGTCGTCGGTCAGCCAGTGGAACACGATGACGGGCAGCATCGACCGCAGCATCGCTCGCAGACCCTCCGAAAAGCCCAACGCGTTTGCGATCTGACGCAACGTCTGCAGAAAGAAGGCGGCAGACGAGCCGTATGCCCCGGCGACAGTAGAACAGTGGGGTCTGTCGCAGACGGTGGAGATGGCGGCAGAGCTGCTGTCGGCAACGCCTCCACGACATGAGGCACGGCGCGCAGTGCCACTCACTGCCCGCCCCCCTCCCCCGCGGCGCGCGCGCAAGGGCACGCCGTGCCATGCAAAGGCACGCCTTGGAAGCGCGCGCGCAGGCGCAGACCCAAACCCTTGATGACTGTGCAGCAGCGATTCTTGAAGGGGCGCTGGAGCATCCGAAACTGGTCCGTGGTTCGACCTCGCAGGACCCCGTTCACCGCCCAACGCCCAGTCCCGTCGTGGCACGCCGCACCTGTTCCAAGAAGTCACGCTCCGCGAACGCGGGGTGAGCGTAGGCTGTCAGCAACTGCACGAGCCCCGCTGCCTCGCAGTGCAGACTGGACACGCAAAGGCCCGCGAGGTTGACGATCGCTGTGCGGCACCGCGCGTCCGCGGCCTTGGGATGGCTTGGCATCAGCAACGGCCGCAACTTGCGGCAGACCTGCACAAAGCGGAGAGCTCGCGGTGGGGGAGGTCAAATTTTCAGAGAGACAAATAAATAGGGACGAGAAGGACCCTCACTCACACACACACACACTCTCTCTCTATGTGTGTGGGAGGGAGGAAGAGATACAACCACATAAATACAGAGAGAGAGAGAGAGAGAGACAGAGATGGCATTGAAAGAGACACGCTGCGCGACGGACGGCTGCTTGGGCAACGTAGTTCCCAACGCATCTCTTCAGACCCGCCCTCTTACCCGCGATCCTGATCGTTTACGGAGATCAGACTCGGCGACCCTTCACACACTGCCTCTCGGGCCTCCGGTCATCGCGTCGCTCCGTGGCCCGTACCTGGCCAAAGATAGCCGTCGGGTCGGCGGCGCAGCGCACGGCCGCGTCCAACGCGGGGCCGGCGGCCGTGCGCACGGCGTAGTGGGGGTCGCCGCAGAGCTCCACACACAGCTCCTCGAGCGCGCTCCGCAGGTCTTCCTCCACGACCGGAACCAGACGAGACACGCAGAGCGCGAACGCCCGGCGCAGGTCCTGCGACGCATTGGCGACGATGGTGGGCCACAGTTGGGCGATCTGCAGGAAAAGAGACGGAGGCGATGGTGGTGTGGGGAATCCCAAACATTGACATTTTGATTGTGCTGCAGGGGACCAACGGGGGGCTGATATCCCGCAGGGTCTGATTTGCAGGAAACTTGGTTTCTCAGGTGGGCTGCCCGATGAAGTGCGCTAAATCAGCGAAATTGGCAGGACAGTCAGGCCCCTATTTTCTGGCGGGGGCAGGAGGCAGGTACTGTTGCAGTGGTGGACAGCCGATCCGGTTGTCACGTCAGTTTCCTTGCTTGCGAGTGAGAGAGGTGGTGGTGGTTGTGGACAGGGTTGTGAAGCCACTGATTTCGATACCGTTTTTCCTTTTGGCAGTGGCTGTGCATGTCTACGGTTCTGGCACCCACTACCGAATTGCCCATAGCGAAATTGAGAAGGCGCCAATCCCCCTTTACTGTAGTAGCTCCTGACGGGTTGCGCCATCAAAGTGCACCAGTTGTCAAATACAGAGCCTTTCCACAAAGGCCAATGACGGCCCACATACGTCAGGAGCGACAGACCGGCGGACGGGAGGACGTTCGAACGAGAAGGGGGGGGGGGGGGGGCAGAAGAAGCGTGTGTCACTGCTGCTCACGTCATTTCCCAGGCCTCTGCCCCAGAGCGGAAGGCCACAGACAGTGAGGGTGACACGTCTGTTTTGGAAAAGACCGAAAGTCCGTCGCAATGGTACAATCCGGGCGATGTACTGGACCAGAGGTCAGCGATAGCGGTTGGCCAGTGGTCTACACAGGTTGACGCTGCTCGTTCTTAATCTGTTTCTGCGGGGCGGGAAAGCGGGCGGGGAAAAACGGCCCGGCCAGGCTTGCTTCACAAATGCATGGGAAACAATCGGGGGGACCCTGCCTCATGAGCCCAAGGTCGGCTCTCAATACTGAGAGGGCCCCAACTGAAGGAACACGGCGCGATGCGGACCGATGCTACTCGGGTCCACGCAGTTCACCGCCATGAAACGCTGCATACTCCGCCAAAATGCAGTGCGGAAGGGCCGGGACAGGACCACGGGGTTGAGATTGCTCGACGGACCTCAGCAAACACCGGGTGTTGGCCTCCAGTGTTCTGCGTGGGAGGGTCTGAGGTACGGGCGCGAGGGTACGGTGATTGGCTGGTTCACCGCGTGCCTACATCAGCACACAAATACTGAGGCGGGGGGATTGTGCACAGGAATATTGATGTCAGGAAAATGTCTTCCCCAAGGAGTCAGGCACAGCTCTCCCCAGTGTTTGCGGTGGCGGCACAGGAGTTACACAAACAGTCCACAGGCACGAAAGGTATGGCACTACGCAAATGACATCTGCGGTTCCCCGCGTTCCAAAATCAACGTCGGGCGGTAAACCGTGAAGCGTCGAAGTATTGGCGCTATCGAATGCAAAACTTGGGGTTTCAAATCCTGCGGAAGCTGACAGATGAAGCGCAACACTGGGTCGTTGTAATATGTCGCTCTCAGGCACCATTTGTGTCCCAACAAACTCGATAATGTGCCTGTCCATGTCCGCTGGAATATTGCACACCGATGAACAAAGACTGCGAAAAGCCGTCGCTTGCAGTTGATTCTGCAACAATCTGACCATTTTCCTTGAACTTTCTAAGTGGCGTTGTGGTGCACGGCTCAATCAAAGACAGCCACGGCACACCACACACAAAATCAACCACAGGCTCCGACCTGCAGCATCAGCGTATCCAGCTCCGGGCACTGCGCCCCGTCCCTCACGAGGGCCTCTGCGACCACGCCGAGGGCCTGAAACAGCTCCGGCCATACCGAAGGCTGTTTGCAGAACTCTGCGCAGAGCTGAAGGCTCTGAGTCCGGCAGCCCCCGTCCCGAACAGATCCCAAATAAGCGGCTGCTTCCAGCTGCAGCTCCGGCCAGGCATCTTTAAAAGTGCTCCACTCGGACGCCTGAGGGACAGAAACAGAGGCAGAGGCACGATGCACTCACGACCGGGCAGAGGCACGCACTGTGCGCTGACTGTGCCTCGCAGTGGGTGCCTCCGCGAGGCGGTGCAAGCCTGTGCCGGGCAACCGGTGCCTTCGTTGCGGCACTGCACAAGCACCCGCTTCAAGAAATGAGAACTTAGTGCAAGCCACGAGCACTCCCCCCGTGCATCGTCGGCTGAATCGGCGATTGGGAGGAAAGTCGACAGCGGTCAGATCGTAATTGACGGTGGTCTCACCGGTGCACCAGAGACGACACAAACGGCGTCGGTTGAAGAAGCCGACATCGGATCCCGGGGTGTGCACACTGCTCTCCTTTGCGCTACCGACAATGAAGGTGTGAAAAACGGCACAGGTTGCACAGCGGGCGATAGACATGGCCCAAAGCCCACAATCAAAGTGTCCATCATGCTGTGGATGGCGGGTTGGGCAGTGTTTGTGTCAAAACCATTTGCCATCCCATGGTATCGCACCATTATGCCCACCAGTGTGCCATTTTGTAGTCATACTTTCCTTGGTGTCCCGTCAATGTGTTCCCATGTGTTCCCTTGTGTCCCAAAAACGTGTCTCAACGTGCGGCGCTATGTGCCACCCTGTCCCACTGTGTCCTACAGCCCTGCCCCACTCTGGCACATGATGTCCCATGTTTCCCAGTGTACCCCACAATGTCCCACTGCCCCCGCACTTATCATGCGTGACCCACCTGCTCATGCGTGGTTCATCTGCCCCCGAACTTGGCATGCGACACGTTCATGCCTCAAGGCAACACACCTTGACCGCAAGTCCAATACCACCGGCCACCTCGAGGCCAGGTAGGCAATCGGGGGCAGTGCTATACAAAGGTCTGAGCAGTTGCAGCGCGGCCATGACGCAGTCGCGGACCACAGCCTGGGGGCTGTGTGTGCCCTGTGAGAGTGGGGGTAGAAGGATGGCAGAGCAAGCAGCGCGCAGACGTGCGGAAAGGTGTTGCTGCTTTCACAACACCCAAAGCCCGGACGACTGTGACCACTCTGCCACGCAGGTGCGGCCCATAGCAAGTAGACCCGCGAAGTGCCGTTGGTTTGCATGCCAAGCCATTGTTGTTGCACGGGTACTGTGAAGGACCATGCAATTGCAGCGGTGGCGATGTTGTACCAGTCCAGCGGACGCAGTGTAAGGACGTGAGCAGTAGGGGCAGGCCCCACCGTTTTATGCGTGACTTTGATTCTTGTCCATTTCCCGACTCCCCTCGCTGACGCAACCGACGAATGGCATGTTCGACACTGTGCACCCCGCACCATGACCCCTCAAGGCTCACCCGCTGGGGGTGGGGCAGCCCCCTTGCGAAGCAATGGTCGGCCCAACGACTTTCCCGATGCCAAGAGGTGTGCATTTCGTGGGTTAGCACCGAGGAGGCAGCCTGGGAACGCCCACGCGCGCAGTAGAGACATGCACATCGTCGGCTGAGGTTGCAGGGCCACGGGATCCTCAGGGGCCATGCCGCCACGATGGATCCCACACAGCAACCCCCCGATTGCGTCTCCCCTGCTACCCGTTGATCGCACCCCCTTGCATACCCCTTGCTCCGCCATACTGGATGGTTCAGAGTTGTACAGGGCGCAGTGCCCCTCCGCAATCCTGCCGACAAACGCCCCAAGCTGCCGCATCAGGCCCCCCAGCACCCGGACGTGATCCGGCCCACTGCACAGCTCCGGATCCGCCAGGGGTCCCGTGCTGGCCGCCACGAAACCCTGCAGCAGCCGCAGGAACTCTCGGTAGGCCGTGGGATACGCCGACAGATCTGCCGAATACTCCAGAAGCAGCTTCGTGGAGTGGGCAAAGACATGGCACGTGGTTGGGCCCTCCTCTGCACCAGTTGAGTCCCTGTGGCACGGAGAGACGGTGGCATTCGGCACGGACAGGACCGGGTGTGTGTGCCAGGGAGAGGGTGACCCTGCAGCACGCCTCGTCACCCCCTGCCATGCCCTGCCCTGCTGCGTCGGCCCTTCTCTTGCCACTCCCTGCTCTGCCCCTGCCTGCTTTACCATGCCCCTGCCCCCCTCTGCATGATCTGCCCTGCGTTGCATGCTTGTCCTGATGGTCCTGCAATTTGTTGGTGTGCATGCTGCACATCGCACCAACGATGACCATGATCCCACTTCAGCTACACCCCCCCCCCCCCTCACACACACACACACACACACACACACACACACACACACACACACACACACACACACACACACACACACACACAACAGTGCATACTGTTGCCTTCCAACCGCCTAACCTCAGCTCGTGGGTACAAACTGCGGTGTGTGCTGCGGTATGTACTATTCTGCGGTGGTTAACTCCACAGGGGTAAATTTCCCAGAGATTCCTGGACAGAACTCCTGCAAAGCCAGGTCTCCGTGGGCTCAATAGGGTAAAATCACTTGTGTGGACATCCCACACTGTCCAACATCAGTTTTCAAAAAATGCGTTGTTGCTTAGTTCAGGACACTATTTTGGTGCAAAGAAGGCTCAGCTTCAAGCATTACTCCGCAAAAGCGCACGCGAGACACTCCAGGAGTCGCGCGGGCCGGTGCTACAAATGTGATTTATGTTTGAATTGTTTTGTGGGGTTTGAATGCATTTGAGTGACTGCATTGATGTACATATGGAAAGACACATCCAGTGAATGTTCATTGTTTGACAGCGCTGATGAGGCTGTAGTTTACAGCGAAACACGTCCGGATTGGGATTCACTCAAGATTGTTGTGCCTGAGTGCAGCTGCCGTGTTTCATTGAGCACAAGCCTTTTTAGAACTATTTCGGGGTCCATGGGGGTAGCCACGGGCTCAAACCGAGCTAAAAACACCTGGTCTCGCTTCCCAATGGATAAGAATTTTGGAAAATGGTGTTTCTTTCCCCTTCTGAATCTTACTTTGGTCCCAAAATGGCCCGTTTCAAATCTGTTTAGATCTTTTTTTTTGAAGAGGGGGGGGGGGGGGGGGCAAAAAGGGTACCCACAGGCTCAGAATGAACCAAAAACTCTTGCTTGAGCATCCCAAGTGGTCCAAGAACAACTTTGGGGAAAATCATTTTGCACCACTTTTTGACCCGCCCACAGCACCCTCCCTAGCATATGCCCGGTGCACCACTCCTTGGTGCCAGTGAGGCATTGAAGGGGGTTAGCTTGCAAGCACTCCCATTTATCATTATTCATCACCACGATGGTGCCCAAGGCAATACATGGCAGTCAAAGCCAGCGAAGAAATGTGGGACTTGAACAAGTATTATCATAAAAAGTCGCTTTCAAGGCTTTCATCGCTTTCAAGGCTGATTTTGGCCATTTTTAGCCCCCTAAAAGGGTTGTTGAGCCAGTGGTTGGGTGCAAAAGCTACTACACACTACGCCTGGGGTCTGCTGCTGCAAGTTGCAGAATCAAGTTGCAAATCTCCCAAAAAAAAAAATTCCAAAAATGCCTTTTTTTGGCCAGCTTGGGTGTCTAGGATGTTTGTGGAGGGGGCCGTTTGCATTGAAATCAACCTAGATGGTGAATAAACACCTTGGGGCCACTGTTGGGAATTTTGCTCAGAATTTGTATAATTGTGTTTCGTGTCCTAGGGATTCATCCAGCAGGATTCCATCCAAATTTGAACCACCAAGATGGAGTTCTGATTTTTTTCATTTTCGCTTGGCGCTGTTACCGTTGCTTGTTGCTTGCTATGAAGCATAACTCCACCCTAGACCTGAAAGAGAGTTAATGAACCTCACTAGTTTCACCAGCTCGGTGATTTGAAACTTGCCCTAAAATGTTTGCGGGTGCATCCGAAATTTCATTGGACATGGCTCAACTGCTGGAAGGTGTGGCCTGATGTTTGGTGGACGAAACTCAACAAATTGCGGCTGCAGCCGAACTTTCGGTGGTGCTAACCCCCCTGGCACCTCATGTGTGCTAGCCCCCCCCCCCCCCCCCCCCCCCCCCCGCCCGCCCGCCCGCCGTCCCGTACACTTGCTGCGTGCCAACATCCCCACGTGTGACCCCCGTGTAAAACAAGGCACATGGATCCGCCGGAACTATGAGCTCTCTCTTCCTCTTCTATCCTACCACTTCTTTCCCCGTGTGCTCACCACCCCGGTCAACTAAGGCTCTGTGAAAGCAAGCATGGCACTCATTAGAAGCTACCAATAGCCATACAGGGTCAGAATCATATTCTTCCGACTTGGCTGCATCCAAACCCAAAATCACGAGTACCTCAACTGGAACAAAGGCCACCAAGCTGAACCAGAACAAAGGCAAGGTGTTGTGTCCTCGCAAAAGACCAGGGCAGCAGTTCTTTGTCACATTGTGCAATGGAGTATTTTAGACAACCTATCTTCGGGGACACCTCTCCACCACCACAACTCCCCATGTGGTCCAAATTACCGACCCATGATGGTCCTCAATTACTAACACCCGGTAACTCAGAGAGGCTCCACACTTTCCCAACAGTAAGTGTCGTATTGCTGAAGCAACAGTCGGGGCGCAATGTTCTATGTGGGCTGGTTAACCTCATTAGCACCCGATCGTCCAAAAAACAACATACAAACAAACAACTTCTGCACTGCACCCATACTTTCTGAACCCAAAAATAAACGACAGAGGTGGGGTGCACAAAATTCAGCTAGCTTGTTCATCGTTCGTTGTTGATCCTCGTTGTCAGAACTGGTTGCAGAGTTTTAAGTGACAGGCAAAATGTGAACCTTACATCAGGGTTAGTAGGGTGCCCTGTATTCACATCATTGTGAACTGCGTTATCTATGATGAGCCCACGTGAATCACCAGAGGGGACGGGGACTTTTGAGCAGGAGCTATTTTGCGTTGGAGGTATTGTGTCTCAAATTGACTAATATTTTCTTCTGGTGTCCACAAAATTCCCGCTGTTATTTTGGGTTGGCCCATGCAAGTCTTTTTGTACCGCTGCAGATACTCCAAGGGGGGAGGTTTGAGTCGGTGGGTGGATCGTTGAGAAATGACTCACCCACTGTGTGGGGGTCGGCCTTGAGTGGGTCACTTGTTTGCAGTCGGTGAGGCTTTGTGCATACCACGTTCTGCCTTTTGGTGCCTTTTTTTCCCGTGTGTTGTAGACATTGATGATCGTTGGATTCCGAGATGAGTGATCTGGTGGTGTTATAATGGTACGCATCTGATGGGATTGGGGCAACTGAGCAGCGTTTACCAGTCCTTCTGCTACCAGCAACAAACAATGACCAACCATGAGGATGTGACATCGTGATGTGACGCGACACGACGCGACGCGACGCGACACAATGTGATGTGGCGTGAGGTGAGGAGATATGCGGTGATATGATGTAACACAATGTGGTGTGGTTTGACAACTAGACTGTGGTTCCCACCATATCTATCGGTACACACACACACACACACACACACACACATATTACACCCTTTGCCCTTAAATCTAGCTAGCTAGCAAGTAAGCAAGCAAGCAACAACAACCATAAGCAAGCACGCACATCTCCTTTCTGTTTTGGCCATTGCACCATCCCAACGCTTCGGGCTCTAATCTACTCTAGCAATCTTCTGCATTGACACATGGCCTTCCCAAACCCAGAGTTTAGGCCCCGAACTCACCGATGGCGGCCTGGGGCGCAGGCTCCAAATAAGAAGGTACCCTCCCAAATCTACGCCATTTTTGAGCCAAAAACAGCCGTTTTTTTTTGTGAAAACGGCCACAAAACCCTTTCAAAACGGCCAAACAAAGGGATATAGATGGTACACTACACGTGCGGCCTGACTTCCCCGTGTCAAAGAGCCCTTTGGTGCGCTCTGACTCCGGAATATGTCCGAGAAACACCGCTACGAGGCGCCAAAAAGCACCAGAGTTTGTGCAGATTGGCCACCGACTGAAGCTCACTGAGCAATGTGAACCCCCTTTCACTATTGCTTTCACCCGCATTGGTCGTCTATTGTGAAGCTTTCAACAAGCTGTAAGAGTGCAGCCCCACACCAAAAACAGGCCGTATCTCGGGCTGGGTGCCCTTCTGAATGTGGGCTGTTTTGAGCCAAAAATAGCCGTTATTTGTGCAAAGCAGCCCCAGAACCCGTTCAAAAAACGGCCAAGCAAAGGGAAACGGGCGGTAAACTGCAAGTGCGGCTTGACATGCTCATGTTAAAGAGACTTTTGCTGCCCTGGAACACCACAACGTATCCAAGAAACGTACAAAAAAGCGCCAAAAAGCCCTGGAATCCGAGCAGATTAGGCGTAGACAGCCCCAATCCAAGAAAAGGCGGTATCTTGGGCTACGTCGCTCAAAACGCAATTCCAAGAGCACCTGTCCACCCGCAACCCCCCACTTGATGTGGTTTCCACCCTTCAGAATTGTCCAAACAGATGCCTAAGCCCGTATCATTGCCCACTAGGCTGGGGTGAGTTGCAAGCTTGAGCCCCAACAGGTGGGTGCCAAAATGGGTCAACGGTGTCCACAGGGGGCAAAAAAATGACTTTTCCAAAAATGATCCTAAGCCACA
>OZ038392.1:32708400-32833129 GCA_964036045.1 Eutreptiella sp. 'Long Island Sound 2002' | reverse complement strand
AGAGGGGTGAAGATTGGAGGATATATATATACATATATATACGGCATATCTTCGGCAGTATATCCACCAGGGGGTAGGGGTACCTGATGGGGTTTGGAAGGGACGTAGGGACCCCCCCCCCCCCTATTTTGAGCCTGGGGAACACAAGAAAACATGTTTTAGAGGTGAATTGGATGGTTATTGGTTGGTATTTGCCCCCACAAAGGGCTCACCGTGGCTAAAAATAGGGTATGGCATCACTGTTTCTAGGATCCTAGCAACATTACCAAAAATAACCGAAATTGGCACAAAATCATAAAAGGAGAGTCTATTCCATCGTCAATCCGACATTTCCCAAGAACATAGTGAAGGGCAATGTAGAAAGTAATCCCATATTGCATGGTTGCGGTGTGTTTAGGGGTGGGAATGGCTATTTCTTAGGAAAAGTATCATTCTCTATGATTCTGCTAGGATCCTAGAAACAGTGATGCCATACCCTATTTTTAGCCACGGTGAGCCCTTTGTGGGGGCAAATACCAACCAATAACCATCCAATTCACCTCTAAAACATGGTTTCTTGTGTTCCCCAGGCTCAAAATAGGGGGGGGGGTCCCTACGTCCCTTCCAAACCCCATCAGGTACCCCTACCCCCTGGTGGATATACTGCCGAAGATATGCCATATATACATATAGATATATATATATATATATATATATATATATATATATATATATATATATATATATATATATATAATCCTCCAATCTACACCCCTCTCCCAACTCTAGGTGGCTCCACCACACGGCTCTAAGGTACGGGCGAAGGGCACAAAGTGGTGCATACATGTGGTGGAAGGGGCTAAACTCGGTCAAAACGGGCTCAAAATGGGCTAAAAACACTTGTTTGAGCATCCCAAATGGTCTGGGATCACTTTTGGAAAAACGCGTTTTTGACCCATTTTTGACCCATTTTTGGTCCCAAAATGGCCCATTTTCAAGGTATTTTGGGATTTTCCATGGCCCAAAACGCGCCACCACGGGCTCAAAACGGCGGTCTAGGAACAACTTTGGAAAAAATCATTTTTTTCGCCCCGGGGACCCTGGTGGACCCACCTTTGGCCCCCACTGTGCGTGGGCTGGCCGGCCCTCCGGCTGCACCAAGTGACCACTGGTACGGGGGTCTACGTGTCTCGTTGGGCGATTCTGAGGCTTGAAAACCACCAAAAGTGGGGGGTTGCGGGTGGACTAGGTGCCCTCGGAATTCGTTATTGAGCCACGTAGCCCAAGATACGGCCCGTTCTTGGGTCGGGGTGCTGGTGCACATTGCGCAGTTTTTGGGGCTTTTTGGCGCCTTTTTGGGCCGTTTCTTGGACATATCGTGGAGTTAGAGGGTACCAAAGGTCCCTTGGTCACGAGAAAGTCAAGCCGCGCGTGGAGTGTAGCAGCCGTTTGCCTTCGTTTGGCTGTTTTGAACCCGCACTAGGGCTGTTTTGGGTGAAAAATGGCTGTTTTTGGCCCAAAACAGCGCAGATTTGGGAGGGCACCTCCCAACTTGGCGCCACCGCCCCGGGCCGCCACCGGTGAGTTTCTGGCTCAAAACTTGGATTTGGCAAGGCCACCACCTAGGCTCCAAGATGGCTACATGGGCAAAAGATCCGAGGCGTTGGGACGGGGCAATGGCCAAAACGGCACGGAGAAGTGCTTGTTGTTGTTGTTGTTGTTGTTGTTGTTGCTGCTGCTTGTTAGCTAAATTTAAGGGGAGAGGGGTGTAGTAATATATATAATGTATATATATACCCCGGACTTTTTGATGGTTGCCATTTTCCATGGGCCAAAATGCATCACCACGGGCTCAAAATGGGCTAAAAACACTTGTTTGAGCATCCAAAATGGTCTAGGATCACTTTTGGAAAAACGCGTTTTTGACCCATTTTTGACCCATTTTTGGTCTTGAAACGGCCCATTTTCAAGGCATTTTGGGATTTTCCGTGGCCCAAAACACGCCACCACGGGCTCAAAACGGGCCAAAAACACGTGTTTGAGCATCCCAAGTGGTCCGGGAACAACTTTGGAAAAAATGATTTTTATCGCCCCGGGGACCCTGGTGGACCCACCGTTGGCCCCCGCCGTGCGCGGGCCGGGCTGCCCTCCGACTGCACCAAGTGACCACTAGTACGGGGGTCTACGCGTCTCGTTGGGCCATTCCGAGGGGTGGAAACCACAAAAAGTGGGGGGTTGCGGGTGGACTAGGTGCCCTCGGAATCGGATTTTGAGCCACGTAGCCCAAGATACAGTCCGTGCTTGGTTTCGGGGGGTTGGTGCATATTGCGCCGTTTTTGGGGCTTTTTGGCACCTTTTTGGGCCGTTTCTCGGACATATCGTGGAGTTGAAGGGCACTAGAGGGCTCTTTGACACGGTGAAGTCAAGCCGCACGTGGAGTGTGGCCACCGTTTTCCTTCGTTTGGGCGTTTCGCCCGGGTTTGGGGGCTATTTTGGGCGAAAATGGCTGTTTTTGGCCCAAAACAGCGCAGATTTGGGAGGGCACCTCCCGACTTGGCGCCACCGCCCCGGGCCGCCACTGGTGAGTTTTTGGCTCAAAACTTGGATTTGGCAAGGCCACCACCTAGGCTCCAAGATGGCTACATGGGCAAATGATCCGAAGCGTTGGGACGGAGCAATGGCCAAAACGGCAAGGAGACGTGTTGTTGTTGCTTGTTGTTGCTTGTTTCTTGTTGTTAGCTAAATTTAAGGGGAGAGGGGTGTAGTAATATATATATATATATATATATATATATATATATATATATATATATATATACATATACAAATACACAAATCCTGTTATCCTCTGAATTGTTCTCAACAAGACTGTGCTATCGCCAGTAAGTGCCTCAACCGACTGATGCCCACCCGCTTCCCCCAGCAGCAAAGCTCTGGGTCCTTTGCCTTTTCTCGCAAGTTTGGGTCTTGCATACCTCTCCACGTTCCAAACTCCCTGCCAGTGCAGCAGGATCAGGAATCCCCAGACACAGAACACAGTGTTGAGGCGTTCCCGCTTGGCCTTCTCGATGGCGCAGGGCTCACGCGTCGGCATTGCAACGCCGTGGGCGGACGCCAACATCTTGTCGAGTCCCTGTACAAATGGGTCAGGCCTGCGGGACTGCAGGCAGGCAGGCGCCGGGCAGCCACGGTGTCCCGTGGAAACTGGATTTCAACTGCCAGACGTTTTCCACATTGCCACACCAAACCATATCAGAGGGGGGGGGGGTATTCCATGTCCAGGGAAAGCTGAATCTACAAATTCTGGCGCGACAAGAGCCGCGCCATTTCTTCAAAATGAGCGAAAAAATTACGCAGGGTTGGCAAAAGGTGCTCATGAGAAACAGTGAACGGTTGCTACTTTGTCCTGGTGGACTTTCCTGGTGAGAACTCTTGTCTGCACCCCATTGCATCCCACAGGAACACTACAAACGAGGAAAGACAACTTCAGCACTTCTGCGACTTCCATGAGAAACTGAGTATCATTCACCACTTCCTCTGACATGGTACAAGTGAGCAAAGGCAGAGCCTGACGTCTACATGCGCAAATCCTTAAAAACGCCGAAGAAATTGCGCACAAAAGTTTCCACAGAATTTGTGACACAGAAGATCTACCCTCTATCACCCCCCCCCCCTTCGGTATTTACACAGTTCGGGTGCAAAGGGGGACAAAGCTGCGGGGGCATAAGAGCAACACCGATGTCGAAAGTGCACCAACGATGTTGCCGCGCAAACCATTCCACAGCACCTTTAGGCTGGGGTTGCCACCAAAGACTCACGCACTGCCCTGTGGCTCCCGGAGAGTCAAGGAAATCACACCTGGGTCACGTACCCGCAGACGACAACATTGGGCTGCACGTCCCTCCGCCGCGGGGCAGTACGTGTTGCCCCAGAGGCTCGGCTGTCCTGCCTCTCGAAGTGCACCCCGTCCAGAGCCATGAGGGCACCGTCAGGGGACTCGGCGCTGCTTTGGGAGCCCTCCTGCGTCCAAAGGCTCCGGCGGGCATTGGGATCCGCCACCATCGCCACGATCACCGCCAGCGCAGGGCCGTGGCGTGTCAGAGCGGCTGCAGAGAGACTGTGCAGGAGAGGGCGGGCCATTGGGTCTGGGGCTCTGGACGTAGAAAAGGCGGAGAGCGGCGCGGCACAAGGCACGGGGGTGACTCGAGAATGCGCTGCCGGACATGAGCTGGTGGGAGAATGCCGGTTTGTGTCATTACAGGAATGTTCACTGCGACGGGCGGGTGGGGGGGTTCCGCCACATCAGCCCCCCCCCCCTGTGTGACATTCCGTCTGGTTGTTACGGGGCCCTGGACGGTCACCCGTTCTTCCCTTCGCATGTTGCGTCGGGTCGCTGCTTTCTGTTGGCCGCTGCGGCCGGTGCTCTTGCTGGTGTCGTTTCCGCGTTCGCGGAGCCCGGGTTAGCCCCCCCCCCCCCCCCCCTTCGGCCTGACACCCCAGAACTCCAGAAGCCTCACGGGCCCTGAGAGGCGCTCACAACACCGGCCACTCACGTCGGCGGGCAAGAGTCAGCGGACGAAAGGCTCTATCGATACCCATACCCCCCCCCCGGTCACGCTTGGGACTCCGATGACGATGACGTTGACATCTGCGGCGGCAGAACGCAGGCGGACCGGACAGTCCGCCAAACCCGAGCCCTGGCCAAATGGTTGCCACAGTGCCGCTGGAGTGCGATTGTGTGATTGCGTCGTGGGGCCGCAGTCAATTGATGATCCTTCGGGGAGGACCCGGCGTACGGGCAGGGCATGGCCTGACTCTGCCCACAACACGTCGCTCGGCGTTCCGACTGCTACAACTACCACCACCGCCCCCGTGTCCAGTGAACAATAAAGTCCTCAGAAAATGCGGTCCGAACGGGAGTGTTCGTTGGACGAGGCATTCGACGCGGGGGGAGGGGGGGTCCGGGGTGACCGGGCACTTTCGCAAAGGGACGCATGAGAACAATGTGAGGGCGGCGTGCGGGGGACGGGGGGGGGGGGCTGGTAGTGGGCCTGGGGCATGCGGGGGGGTTGTGCGCGGATCCTCGCGAACGATCGCTGCTGCGCATGACGGTGCTGCACGAAGCACACGGGCACAGCCCGTCTCCCCACGCACTTTCTGCCCCGAAATCCGGGGGTGCGGGGCGGGCGCAGATCACCCGCGCCGGTTCAGGGCTCACCAAAGGGGGACGACTGAAATGTGATATGTGCTGCCCACCACAATCCTACGCACAGCCTTTGGCCTTTCTCTTGCCCATCCGGCCCAACACGTACGCACTGTGTGCCAAAAAAAAATGCGTGCGTGCGTGGGGGTGGGGGGTCTACAACCCACCGGAGATGCGCCCAAGGGGGGCGGCCTGTTTGAATATTGACACCCAACCGTGTCCGGAGGGAGGGGGGGGGGGGGGCTGTTGGTGGGTTTCTGAGAGGGCGCCCGGGGGGGGAGGTCCGCGGGTGCCCCAACACACAAACCTCAAAATGATCCGCATGACGCACTGATCCTTTGAACACACACACACACACACACACACAAGTGCGGGAAAAGAATTTGTCAAGAAAAAAGTTTCTTCCCCCCATCACCTCAGGGCTCCCTGGGGAAACTGCTGGCACCGCAGGGATTTTTTCGGCCTTTTGGAGGGGGTAAAAAACTTTGTTACGTTGAGCGTTTATACTCCAAATGCCGAGATGTTTCTGGAGAGTTGAAAAATGGATGAAAAACATGAAAAAAAATTTTGACCCCTGACCCGACCTCTGGGTCGGACCTTGGCTGCTGCCAAAATCTCAAATTGCCGAAAGGCGGATACGAGAACTTTTTGGGGTCTGGAGGGGGGGGGGTCCTGGATTCGAACCGGCCGCCCCCCTTTGGATGCGCCACCCGTGTCCATCTTCACGCGGAATACAATTCCACAAATTGGCGTCGTGTGCACTGGCATCGCGTCCCGGTCATATTGAGTGTGAGGAGCCGCTGTTCCTGCAACATTTCCGGTCAACCAATTCCGTGGTTCACCAGAATCGCAAATGGAGGGGGACGAAGTCACGGTCTGCCACTGACGAGAGTTTTGCGGTTTTTAGACACGAAGTGCCGGCACTGCGAAATGGGTGTCGACATGGGGCGACCGCAGGGGCACATCACGTCAAAGAACAATTTTGGAGGAGAAGATATCTCGCCCCCCGGTCGAGCCCCGCCCCCCGGCCAAGGCCTCGGCCCCGGTCAAACCGTGCCCCCCCCCCCCCTCCCGCCGGGGGGGCTTAGCACCGCCGCTGCATTGCAGGTCCCATGAAGCGACCTGCTCGACCCCAAGCCCCCCACACACACCCACTCCCTCAGGGGCATGTCAGGCGACGCGGGGCAGTCCATGTTCCTCTTCTCAGGGGCATTTCAGCGCACAAATCAGGTCCCTTGGGCACACCCGTTCAGCGCCCACTGCGTGATCTGGTGCGCGTCCAGCGGGGGCTCCAGAAGCCGCGCGTCCACCGCCGCGAGCCAGTGCCCGATGAGCGGCAGGGCCCAGGCCACGCAACAGGGGCTGAGGAGGGGGGCGGGAGCCAGGGCGCAGACTGCGGAGGGCGCCTTCGAGGGGGGTACCAGGGAGGTCTCCAGGAGCGCAGTGACCAGGGCAAGGGTCGGCAGGTGCGTCGCCTGCGCCGTATCAGGCTGAGGATCGGACGCCGTGAGCGCGAGAGCATCATCCCAGACCGCGTCCCAGAGGGGGACGGTGCAGCGACTGCCGTGGTCTGCGTGGTAACAGTGGTGTATGTTCGGTGGCGGGTGGGCGGCGCTCATGCAGAAGCGGGGGGAAATTCTGCAACTTCTAAATAATGGGCTGTGGCAGTCTTTTAGACGGCAAAACTGGCATCCGGCTCACAACCAGAGGCAAACCATGGGCTTCAGCGCGGTGTGCCTTAGAGAAAAGGAGGAAGGGTACATTGTAAAAGTAAGCCCTAATGTGCAAACACTGCCACCGCAGCTTATTCATTTTCTTACGTCGTATGTTATGGCACTGCTTGAGGGGGCTATTGCTTCTAGAATTGGTGTCGTACCACGTTTATTATCACTTCGCCTTCATCGTCTGGTGTTGGCCCTGTATTCCTCATCCTTGAGTCCTTCGGAGCGAAAGCCGCAGAATATCGATGGACCGGGGCCCTGAAGAGCTGACTGGGGAACGGCCTCAGTCATAGAGTTGAGATCTGCGTTGGATTGAACGTTGTCGGGCCATAGCACCATTGGACACTGCCGCTCGCTATTGTCGGTATTGTTTTGACTCCGGGGCACTTGGCTTTCGAGAATTCTTTGGAGAAGAAGGGCATCGCTTTCATGGGAGTGACGCACGCAGTGAACGAACTCTGGATGACTATTCAGCCGACAAGCAGCTTTGCACATATATCGCCTTCTGATGTGTGCGTAGGGGGGGCGAGGGTGGGGCGAGGGCGGAGAATGTGGTCGAGGCCACGGGCTGCACTGGGCCGGGCCGGGCCGGATGCAGGCCATTGCCTACGGACCCCCGGGGGAGGGGGGTTTGGCATGACACCTGATTGTGTTGCTGTCTGCAGCTGGCGGCGCCTATTGGCCTCTCGACACGTACCACCGCGCTTCCCTTGAACCCTTTCCCTCCACAGGCGGCGGTGCGCATCGGCCTCTGACCACCTGGTGCCCCCCCTCTCCCTGCCTGGCCTGTGCTTACCTCCCTGCACACCTTTTCTTTCCCTTGGTCGGTTGTGCCAACGGAGCCCCCGGACTGTCCCTGTTTCACTGCTCTGTGTCGGGTCCACTCAGAGGAGGGCAACGGCCCTCGCCGTTGGCCAGGTGCGTCCAAGTGGACACCCCCATACCGGCATACCGGCGGTGGGGGACCCCTCATCAAAGGCGGCTTTTGGGCCCCAGGATGTCCACTCGCGGGGTCGCTTGCCCGACGGTGGCATATAACAACCTTCCACCTGTCCGTTCCCGCGCTCAGTTCTCCTTGTGGCGAGCGCACCATGCGCCCCCCCCCCCATCCCCCACTGCTTGTTTGTGGCGTGTGTACTGTGTGTCCATTCGGCATGGGTGCCACCCGGGGAAAGTGGGGGGGAGGGTCGATTGGGGCCCTGTCCAGCCCCGGCCGACCACCCCCCCCCCTACATCAGAAACAGTTTCCTCAGAAAAAAAATCAAATTTACTTAAGGCCCGAAATTGGAGACTGATTTTAGGCCCACACACTTTTTTTGGCGTCCAACCCCCCCCCCCCCCCCCCCCGTGTGGGACGAGGCAATGGCCTGCCCGGAGGAGCTCACATGGGGCTGGGGCTCGGGCTGGGGTTGCGGCTTGGGGCCTGCTCCAGAGCTGGAGCTGGGCCTTGGGGATCGGACGGGGCTGGACTGGGCCCGGGGCCGACCGGCGACCACACACCGTCACAGGCCCCTCTGCAGGTCCTCCCAATTTGCCGTGCCACCGCCGTCAGGCACGCCACCGCGGCCCCCCTGGAGGCCGCATCCCCCGACGGCCCCGGCTGCAGATAGGGCCGCAGGGCCTCCACGAAGGGGCCCCGGCGGCCGCAGGGCAGGACTTGCGGCCACTTGTGCAGGGCGTACGTCACGATCCGGAGCCACAGGGTCCGTTGCTGAGGCCCGGTCCTGCGTGCGGCGGCCGTGTGCCCGTTGGAGGGCGCGATGTGGTCCAGCAGCTGTTCGTAGATATCTGAGGTCCGCGGGCGCTTGGGCGCCGGGATGTCCGAAGTCTGTGGGAACGCATCGGAATGCGGAGGTGAAGTGGGGCTGGTGAGGCGGAGCTGACGGACCACCGACCCATGGCCCCCGGTGACTGACGCTCCCTCAGAGAAACACTGCCCGTCAGTCAACCGCCAACGGCGGCTCAAGTGGCCATTCGCTGGTCGTTTGCAAGCCGCCTGACGCATCCATTGGACATCAGCTGCGGTCCCTTGACCACCACAGCTCTGCCACCCAAAACGGATTTGCGTCCTCCGGTGCTCTTGCCGTTGCGTCGCCTCCATCCGCCACTGCTGAGCCTCCCGCTCTCGCCCCGTCCTCTCACTGCAGACTACAGCGGTGCCCAACGGGGTCCGCGACGCTCTTGTCTGCGCCCCATTGCCCGTGGCTGTCCGCACCATGAGCGCGTTCTTGGCCGGCGGCGCCCAGTGCTTTTCCCGCACCTGCCGCACCTGGCCCACCTCGGGGCTGCGACCTCCGATGGTGGTCAACCCCACTGCCCCGAGCGCCCCAAAAATGATCCCAAATGGAACAACATGCAAATTCTCTCAGCAAATTTTTAGTATTCTCCCACGTGCCTTGGCCAGAGCTTGCTGTCCCCCAGCCACAGTGTCAGGAGGAGGAGGAGGAGGCATAACCATACTGGGCTGTCAGGCGGCACCATGGAGCCGGAGAACACCTCCGTGGCTTCATGGTGCCACGCGTGTCCTCGGCCAGTGCAATTGCATTTGTCTAGGAGGGATTGCTCCGGGTTGCACACAGGCTGCTTTCTGGCATGCGCCTTGGTATTTGGTCCTCTTGCGGCCTCGTGCCTGAGAATGGTCCCCACTCCCATGTGCCCCAGTATGTACCCTCGAAAATTGGGCAGGCGAGTGGTGTTTCGTGCCCGAAGGTTACTTACACCGATGGCGTGACGCAGGCGCTCTGTCGAAGGAGCTCCACATGTGGCCCCCTTCACCGCTGCGCCCTCCGTTACCACTTTGGCTTCGTGTCGGGGGCGGTCGCACACACGCGCGCGCGCATTCACCCGACCCCTGTGCACGGGAGGCCGTACACTGGCCGCACTGAGGGGCCCTCTCCCCACTCCAACAACCCCCGGGGGTGTGACCAATGGGCCATGTGCACGATCCCTATCCGAACCCCCTGACGTCGGCCCAGACGAGACACAACCTCCTCCAACATCCACATCCGCTTGTTTCTGCAGGTACCAAGAGAGGGCCTTGAAGGGGCACAAAAGGAGTACCTGGGTGGTAATCAGGATATCACAGGTGCTGCCCTCCCCTCCAAGCCTGTGCCTGCGCGCGCCGCAGACAGAATGCAAACGGTGGGGGGACAACAAGAGAGCCACGTGGGGACAAACAGGGCACGCCGGAGGGGGGGGGGGGTCCCCGATGGTAGGCATCCCATCGCCATGCATGCACACAAATATGAATACGCGTGCATACGCGCGCGCGCGCACGCACACGCACACGCACACGCACACGATGCAAAAAGCTCCCTACACAACGCACCCCCACACACCCACACACACATACACCAACGCGCACGCACGCATCTTGCAGCCGCCCACTGTCAACACATCATCACCCTCGCCCGCCGGGGAAGAGTGCGAGCTGGGCTGTACCTGGCGATCACTTTGGCTCAGTATGTACACGACTTCGGCCGTCACGTCAAGGAACACGGGCTCCTTCACCACCCACGAACTGTAATCCACGCCCTCTCCCACTGCCGCCCGCAACAACCGGTACAACGGCCCCGAGAACGCGATAGGCTCGTGCGGTCGCAAGTTCTTCCTCACGCGGAGCTGGAGCCGGAAATACTTGAGGAGCTCCAGTCGAAACTCGTCTTGGCGGTGTCCTGCGGCAGGCCACATCCACTGGAGAGCCAAGGCTGTCATGCTCTTGGGGATTTGACTGTCGGCCTGTAGTGAGGGTTGGAGGTGGGAGGAGAATGAGAAGAAGATGTCATCATCAAGTTCCCACCGCCATCCTATTATCGAAAACCGCCATTTGGTTCGCGATCGAGGTTTTGGCCTCGTTGCGTAACCTTGGTTTTACAACGACCAAAAATGTTGTGTCTCACTATGAGTAGATAACCTATCACCGCTTGGCTCGTGCTTCAAGGGGAAGGACTGTTACGGGGACTGGACGACTTCATCCGTCCCGGATCATCGTGGTGCAACCCCACCCCCCAACATACCCCCCGCAAAATGGATCGGAACCCCCCCTCGCCCCCACTGCCTATGGAAACCGCGGCGTGCCGCGCGTACTACCATTGACATTGACATTGGAGCCCCGACCTCACCAACTCTTACGCCAACCTCCCAATAGAGCCACAATGGGCACGCATTTGCGAGAGACCGGCACACAAGCAGACCAAAAAGAGCATTGAGATCGATCACGATGCCATTGGGTGAACCAAGAAAAACTTTGCAGCTAATGCGCAGCAAGTTCGGGGTGCGAAAAAGTTCCTCGGCAAGTTCTAGATTCACAACAACGATCTTGATCGTATTCTTGATGCACAACAAAGTTCCTAATTCATAAAAAATCACGAACATGAAGTTAACATGTCATTGTCACTACAAATGAAAATTGAGAAAAAACCTACCCACCCCCACGCCTAGCACGTTCCGGGCGGGTAGTGATTGCCGAGCGTGCACATTGTACAATGTGTACAGGTCCTTTCCCTTCCCAAACTTGGACTACCACACGGTCGCACCTCCGCAATGGGCTCCGCGGAGCCCCCAATGGTATCCCACACCAAAGGCGCATGGTCCACGGCGATGCCTTGCAAAAACGTGTTCAACGCTTGTAGTGTAAAGCGCTCAGTCTTGGCTAAGGTGCCCTCGACAGCGGCTCGCGTTTGGAAGAATCCCATGAAGAACTGCGGGGAATCGGAGGTCAAGAACGTGCGTTGGCACGACCCTAGGCTTGGGTAGTGCAGCATGGCCTCCGCGAGGCATTGGGCGTATTGAGGGTACAAGGGGGCAACCACCGTGCTTTCGCTCAAACGTTGAGGGTGCTCCCTAAGGTAATGTGAGAAGAAAAATGGCACGGGCACATTGGGGCGTTCACGATGCTCCGCAACTCCGTGAGCAATCATCCGTGGTGTGCCCCCATGCAAAGGAGGAGGGGGTGCGAGTGAGAGAGTTAGAGAGAGGAAGACAGAGAGGGGGGTGGGGCGGGAGAGAGAGAGGAGGGGGGGGTTTGGGAGCGGGTGGGGTGGGGTTAGAGAAGAGAGATGGAGGTGGGGAGACTAAATCGGTTGGCTCATGCGCATCGCATACCGCAAGTATTGGTACAACACGCGGCACAAGTCTTCAAACCAAACGCACGGTAAAGACTCCGCATAACGCCGAACCTACACAAGCAATGCGTCAATGTAGAAGGTAAGAAAAGCATGCCCCTCCGTTGACCAAAGGATGTCTCGCGTCGGAATGCACCACCTGCGTGTGGGCAACCGCCAACGTTGAACGAAATGTCTCGTCTTTAGCGGCATCGGAAGCTTGTTGCATACCCTGTCCCCATCCCTTCTTGTCTCCTTTCTAGTCTCTCACGTCCCCTCGGCGAGTGTCCCGCCTCGTGCATGACTAGTGAGCCCGCGGCACGATACGCCTGGCAATCTGTGCGGTCCCTTAACGGAAAAGCACTGGCGTTGCGATGTAGTGCGTTTTCCCACTCATAGCAAAGCGGTCATGTGGCAACGAGCTACGTGCTCATGGTTGCACTAAGGTGGTGGGGGTGGGGACACGCGCAAACGCACACGCCGGGGTATGGACAATCCTCAAATGTATGACCCAACAATTCTTTTCAAGCATCCCCTTCCCCCCTCAACTCAACTACGAATGCGATACGTTATGGGGCCACATGTGTCGTACCATGCTAACAATCTTTGGAAACCTCCCCACAAAACACGACTGTTTCTCCCTTTCATGCACGACAACTTCAAAGGACGCCCGAGACGTTTGGACAAAGACCTTGATGATCGTTCTCACGATTTGCGTGTAATAAGGTGCATAAATCTCACGGTGCTCCTCGTGACTTAACATCCGTAAGCAATGCTCCGCAAGCGGCATCAATTTTGTAGGTTTGAGGGGTGCCGTTAGCGAGTTGTAGTGCACGGTTTGTATGAAGTCTTTGAAAGGACGAACGACGTGGTTCTTCAATGCGGCCTGGTGCGTGTAGAAGTGGGCATGCACCCCAACCAAACACGCGGGGCACCATGCAACTACGCGCACGCACCGTTGCAAAATTGAAAAATTGGTGTGTCGCACGCGTACCTTTTTCGTGGCCGTTGAAGGGGTATTCTTGCCGCACCTCTCAATCCAACCCGGGAGATACCCGCAAAGATTGTTCCAAACGGTTCGGGGCACCCGGAGGAAACGTTGCGGGTTTTCAGACAACTCATTGACATATTGAAGCAGCGGCTCAAGTGATTTGCTATCAGGCAAACCTCTCGCAAGCTCTTCGATGCGGGCATGGGACGCCGCATCAACCATGGCTTTATCTCATCGTTGTGGTCGATCGTTGTGCTGAACGGTCGGCAAGAAAAGAAAACCCAAAAGAAAAACAAAACCGCTAACCTCACGACACACGTGGTTCTGTTTCTTTTGAGGAGCAGGCAAATTATGAACCATATTAGTTGTGCGTTAATGTGCCTGTGTTTTTTCTTTAGTGACTCGATCCCTTTCGACCGGCCTCCGATGCCGCGTTTCCAAATGCACCTCAACTGCACTTCAACTGAACAGCAACCGACAAACAAACCGGCGACACCTCGCAAACAGAACGGTCAGAACCTTCCCATCAGCAAACCCAGCTGCAGGGGCATCAGTACCTCCAACACATTGTCGAAGCTCTCGAAACACTGCGTGCCGACAAATGCGGCTGACCGACAGACCCATGAAGTGGATTCGACGTGGACTACATGGCTGGCGAGGAACACCTCATATGGCTGTTGAAGGCAGGCTACCGGAGCCTGCCGAAGTCTTGACGTTGACGGAATGTGGAATGACCGGCTGAGGATGCTGGGACGGGACGTTGAGTACTCCGAACCCCGTGGCAGTAGACCCACCAACAAATGACCAAATAAGAGACCCAGCTACATTTCAGAGCCACTCCTTGACCAAAGCGATAAGAGACCCACTTGGAAAAGTACACTTTAAGAGACCCACTTGCAAAAAGGAGACAAAGTGGGCTCATCGTGTGCGGCTTGTTTCGCTAGGTTCGAAAACAGGTCACAACTTGTGCTGGGATTCTCAAAGACGAGACCCAATACACTTTCAGAGACCAAGGGCTTTGGCCCTGGCTGAAAAAATTAAGAGACCTAGGTCTACCGTCACGGGGTTGGGAGTATATATTCAACATGGCAACATTGAGTATATTTTCAACACGGCAACACGGTGGTAGGATGTTGAATATGTATTCGACACGGTGGGGGGTTGAGAAGAGATTCAAGCTAAGTGCATAGGTAGAGTACGGGTTCGGTCGTTGTGGTTGTTACCAAAGGAGATCAAAAATTGCTTTGGGATGCTCTCTAGTGTTTCGACTTACTCTTGATGAGACTCTTCAGCAGGCACTTGAAGCAACCATAAGAAGATAGAAGTGGCTTGCGCCCATAACTGATAGAGTGACATGGTTTGCAAAGGCATTGATGCACGATATGCACACTCGTGTTGAACATATACTCAACGTCCCACCGTGTTGCGTGTTGCAGAAGGAATCAAAATGCCACCGGACACTGATTTGAAGAGTTGAGGGAATGTCAGCATAGCTTGGAAGAGGAGATTCAACTTACCAAGAGAATGAATGTCCAAATTCAATATACCTTGCCGGTCAGGTTAGATTTGCTTGCTACGTAGGTACCATTTCTCTCCTTGCGACACCTCGGGTCGGTTGCAATGGGTCACATGGGGGACCAATGTGGTTCAACATCGGTGAAAAACGCTTAGCAAGCTCTAGGTCCCCACAATGGGACGAGAATGTGGTTTTCTGAACTTTTGAACCTTTGCTCGCTTGCCTCGCATTGTGTTGTAGTGGCTGTAGCAGTGGAAGCGTGTGTGACAAGCAAGAAGTGACCATGTGAGAAAAGCAAGACACGGTTCACATTGGCGTAAAGCCTGGCTACCCGAAAAATCTTATTCTCTCAAGATGTTGATGGCCTCCATGGGCTATTTGGGCCCCGAAACAGCATTTGCATTTGCCGAATGAGCGTTGATGAACTAGAGGAAATTGAAGTATTTTCTTGTGAATAGACACCGACGTGTTTTCTCTTATCTGCACATGCAAAATAGGGGGGCGTGGTGGTGTTGGGTGGGCATCTCGCACAAAGTCTCTCCCACTGTCATTTGAACCCTTGGAATTGCCCTTGTATGGGGTCTTTTGGACACTAGCAAAACGTTTCAACCTCCTAGACCTCACTCGACGTCCAAAACATGCGGTTTTTGGGGCCCATGTGGCCAATAGATAGCCTGAAAAAAAATGCCTTTGGCTCTTCTGTGCTGCCGTGTGTTGCCATCATGGACAGATTGCTGAGGTCTCCAACTGAAAAGCCCTAGACTGAAGAACAGGAAGTAGGAATTAGACGTTTGAAAGGGGCTTGTTTCGGACCTACATTTGTTGGGCACTTGCAAAAGGTTTCGACCGTGTGAGATCGTCATCCTCTAGCTGCGTGCTTGCTCAAAAAAGCATCTTTTTGATCCCAAGAACTATGCGCTACACCATTTTGCCGCATACGCACCACAAACGGTCGCATCACATATTTTGGGATTTTGCGGCCACAATGGGCGTATGGGTTGGGTATTTGCGTGCTCCAAGTATTTTTGGTATCGCAAATGATAGTTGAAAAAATCGGAAGAAGATCTTTGTTTTGGCGGTATGGTTCGGTTTTTCACTTCAAGGCATTTCACTTCTTCCATGCAAAATGCCACCAGGAGAGATGATCTAGTGGTGATGCGCTGTCCTTGTGTACCCACCCATATTCCTTTATCTACCAGGATACGGGGGGGGTTCGGAGGCTACGGGTGCCTTTTTTTTTCTCAACACCTATGGGGGTTTTTTGAGGTGGCGGATCTGGGCTACTTATTCGTTTTTTTCAATTCAACACGCATTTATTGATTTTGAGTGTTTTTGTGCATTTTTGTGTAAAGTGTAACCTCGTCCGTAGCCTCGGAGGACATAGCCTCCATGGTCATCATGGGTCCTCGGGGATACGCATAGTTGTCTGCGGCTACGGCTTGCTTTTTTCCGTATCCTCTGCCACTTTCCTCCGACAGTTCCATTTTTTGTCATGGACATGCCGGCACCGCCTTGCCCCGTCGATTACCACCTGGAAGGCGCCGAGCTGATGACCTGCAAGTTGTCGGACCTGGAATATGGGAGCTCCGTGGTGCTGCAGGTACCCCTTGCTTGCCTAATGGGTGTTGCACTGGAACAATGCACCGGGGTTACAGAAACCTGTCTGCGGCTACGCCTAAGGTTACGCTTCGGCACGTCCGGGGTTACGGAACGCTGTCTGCGGCTACGTGAGGGGTTACGTGTCTTGCCTCTTTCTTTGCAGACCAAGGAGCATAGCAACATCTTCGTCGCGGGCTGGATCAAGTCGCTCGGCAAGACGGTCCTACTTTTGGAGCTGGCCTGCTCCTACAAGCTCACCGGCGCCAAGGAGATCGACGTGCAGTCACTGGATGAGCTGGGCGACCGCAAGTTCATGAACACGCAGGTCCTCAACATTTGGAGCTGGTTTCGGCCGCTTCCGGAGAAGAAGAAGAAGAAGACCCAAGCCACCAGCAGCGCTCCCCCACCCAAGGAGGTCCTGGCCAAGCAGGCTCCGCAGAAGCCCGGGAAGGTACTGGCCCCAAGGCTCACGTCCGCTGAAGCAGCGCGCCAGAAGGCCAAGGTCCAGCAGCAGTCCGACGCAAGGGTTGCTGCCGCCGCCGCTGCCGCCGCTGAAGCCGAGCAGAAGGAGAAGGGCAAGAAGAAAAGGGAGGAGGAGGAGGCCAGGCTGAAGCGGTTGCAAGAAGCGAAGCGGTTGAAGGCACAAGAGCAGCACTTGAAGTTCATGGCACACCAGGCAGACGAGGATCCGGAGGGGTCGGAGCAGCACAACCCTGAGGAAATCTCGTCCGAGGACGACCCCGGCGCAGACATCCATTCGAAGCCCAAGGCGCTCAAGGGTCCACCACGTTTTGCGGTGGCGGGGCCCGCGAGAGGCGGTGTGAAGACAATCAGCGCAAAAGAGACGCGGACCGAGGCGAACCGCAGGGGTGCTGCGTATCAAAACAATTTGGTGGCCACGCAGCAGACCCTCGAGGACATGGACCTGCACACCGCAAGGGTACGGTACCATTACCGGAATTGTTTGGAGATGGGTGGACCGATCGTCCAGAAGAAAGGCGAGGCTGGCCGGACGGAGGCAAGGGATTTGCGGGAGACCCTCGGTTACGCCCTGTGCTGCGTCGTGAAGTGTTCGCAGCCCGTCGCCATGGATTACCTCGGAGTCCGCGCGCAGTATGCACCAGGGGCGGGGACGGCAAGGACCAAGCTGATGCAGAGATACCGGCTTACCGCCGCTGAGGCAGATGCATTGGCAGGTATTTCTTCTTTGCGACCGTATCCTCACGTATCCTCGGCCGTATCCGCAGACACTCTGTCGTATCCTTGCTGAATTCCACCGTATCCTCGGCCGTAGCCGCAGACAGTTTGTCGTATCCTCGCTGAATTCTACCGTATCCTCGGCCGTAGCCGCAGACACTTTGTCGTATCCCCGCTGAATCTCACCACATTTGTATCCACAGATGACAAAGTGAGGGAGATTGCCGGCTGTCCTACGTGCATGGATGTCCCGGAGGATGACGAGGGCAAGCCGCCTGCTTCGTTCATTGGAGAGGGTATCCCACCAGCACCGCGGTCGGAACCTCATCGGGCATCAGGATCCGCTGCGGCGGTGGAGCCGGTGGTGCCGAAGGGGGAGTTGGAGCTGTACGAGGGCTTCTCGGACCTGTCGGCAATGCGGGCTGGACGCCGTGGGCCGCGTTCATTGCATCTGAGGACGCAGGACCTGGTCGATCTGCCGGTGGACGAGCTGAGCGACAAGTACGTCCAGGCCATGAAGCACGTGCAGGTGATGGCCAGTATGCTTACCGGCATCCACAACGTTGACGAGTTGCCCGTGGCAGGGAATTACCGCTTGGTGTCGGAGGCGGATTGGGACCGCCGATGCCGATCGCAGAAGAAGGCCAAGCGCAAGGTGCGGACACTGCGCGCGCAACTGGGGCAGGATCTGGACGAAGACCAGTTCTCAACGACAAGCTCGAGCGACAGTATGGCAAGTGAAGGCACGCGGGCGGCCGACCGGGAGCGCCGCAAGAAGAAGAGCAAAGCCAAAAGGCAGCGTCTTGCCGCGGAGCAGGCTATGAAGGACGAAGCCCAGCAGGAGAAGATTCAGGAGCTGCAGCGGAAGCTGGAGGAGTTGGAGAAGGAGAGGGCGGCAGTGCCAGCAGCAGGTGGCGCCGAGCATGCAGCAACGACGGACGTGGCACCGGAGGTGGCCGCACCGGTGGTGGCCGCACCGGTGGCTTTGGAGGAGGCAGTTGGGGAAGCCGAGGCCGCAGCAGCGCCGGTGGGGCACGGAGAGGCGCCGGAGATGCACCAGGACCCGGCGGTGGCAGGCGAGACGCAGGAGGAGCCCACACCCCAGCTCTTCCAAGGTGCTGATGTCGGTGAAGAAGAGCCGTTCCACACGGTATGTCATGGCTCAGGGTCCGGGGCTACGCACATTCTGTCTGCGGATACGGGTGAGGTTGCGCTTACGGTTGTCGGGGATACGGATAGTTGTCTGCGGATACGGCAGGGGATACGGTTGTGTTGCTCCGAGGTTACATCAAGTTGTCTGCGGCTACGGTCCAGGATACGACGCATTGCATCCGGGAGTTTCCCGGGATACGGATAGTTGTCTGCGGATACGGCAGGGGATACGGTACTGTTGCTCCGAGGTTGCGCAAACCTCTTTGCGTTGAATGCCATTACAGCGTCTCATGCTTGTCTCTCAGACCATGCATGACCTGGACGAGAGGTGACGACGACCAGTGGGAGGCCACGCCGTAACATTTGCCTGTGGTGGACGTTCCCACGTGCTCGGATGGTCCACAATTTTCCAAGGTGGACAGTATTTTTATACTATGGACATTGTCCGGCGGTATTGGCGGCGGGGGTCCCTGGATGTGCCTGCCCCATTCTTTGTACATGCACATGACTCCCCAGGAGCAGCGTTCTCTGACAGTGGGGAGGATTGTGCTTCTTCGACGTATTTTAGCAGTGGCGACGACTGAATGGTTCTGTCCACTCTGCCCACTCCCACTTTTCATGCACAGCAGTTCACACACAGGTGAGGATACGATAGGCAGTGCCCAAGGTTACATAGACCCGTCTGCGGATACGGTAGAGGATACGATAGGCAACGTCCAAGGTTACGTAGAACCGTCTGCGGATACGGGCCAGGTTACGATTGCTAGCAGGGTTCCAGCCTAGTCACCAGGGCCACATGTACGTTTCATGGTTTGAATAGGTACCCCACTATGGAATTCGAACCTCGGGAGCTCTTAGACTCGGAGAAGGCGGCAGACCTCTTCTCAGACTACGAAGGTGGATACCCGCGGAAGGACTACAACACCCTGCAGGAGATCTGGTGCGATGTCATGTCCCCCTTCATCGACCTCCTTACCAAGAAGGCAAGGGTGGCCGGGATTACCCATGGAGTGAAGGGAACGGTGGTCCGCTTCTTACTATTCAGAGTCCTCCTGGGCATGATCCAACCACGCCGAATTGACGATGTCTGGGTACCCAAGGCGTTGTCGTACAACGCGAGGCTTAGCCAGCTCCTCACACGCCGCGAGTATTACCGCCTGAATCGAGTACTACGGCCTGACGTGACGCTTCTTATTGAGCGTTGTAATGAGGTTTGGGGCAGCCTATGGAGGCTGGGGGCTGTCGCCAGTGGCGACGAAACCGTAGTCCCCCATAAGGGGGTTCGAGCGGGGCCTTTGCGGCAATTTATACCGCGAAAGCCCCACTCGACCGGAGTGAAACTTTACGTTTTGGCCGATGCGGTTGAGCCATACGTTACCAACGTCTACCTATACGTTGGTGCGCGTGGTCAACTACGGCGTGCTTCCACTGTCCAAGGCAACATGAACGCCCGCCAGATCGTAAATTACTGGGCCGATGTCCTGCCCGAAGGCACCATTTTGGTTGCCGATAGTTTTTTTGGCAGTCACGAAGCTGCCAAGGGTTTGGCTGCCCGAGGCACCCCCTTCTTAATGTTATGCAAACGCGATGAGCGCGGTGTAAGTGAGGCGGGGGAAGTACTTGAGGAGGGTGGCTTGGCCACCGCCAAAGTCTCCACTGCCAACTACACATTGCAGGTCTATAAAAATCCCCGGGTCGGCCACAAACCGCCTCGGGTTGTGCCACTACTGTCAAATTGTGGGTTTCCGCAAGAGGTGGTGGTACACAAAAAACGCGGGTATGAAATGCCAGCGATTATCGGTTGTTACCGTGCCTTGGCAGGCGGAGTCGATACCGCAAATCAACTTGCTTTACAGCACCGTGAAACAGGTAGATTTCGGAAATGGAGCGCTGCTGTGCGCTCATTCCTCATGCGCTATGCTATGGTGAACATTTTTACGATGGCGAAGTGTTCTAAGCTAGTCAAGCCGGGGACAACCATGTGGGAGTTCCAATGGGACCTCCTGACCACATTGATTGACATTGAAGTTCCTGAAACCCCCCAGGCTATACATGTCCCCGTGGAAGCGAATCGAGCAGCCTGTGTTCATTGTGGGAAACGTTGTGCCACACAGTGTGCCGCGTGCCGACAAAATCTGCATGTACGATGCTTCGCACAGTGGCATTTGAACCAATAATGTTGTGGGCTACGCATTGTTGTCTGCGGCTTCGGTTGGGGATACACAAAATGAGGGCAATTGGTGGTCCCGGGGTTACAACATGTTGTCTGCGGATACGGTTGAGGTTACAAGATTTGGTGCCCGAGGTTACATAAAAGTGTCTGCGGCTACGGCCGAGGTTACACCCCAAATACTGAACCGTATCCTCGCCAAAAACAGAAAAATGTCCGTTTCTCAATGTAGTTAACAGACAAAAAAGGCGTAGCCTCGAGGCTGGGCCAAAAAACGGTGTCTCCTCAGATAAAGGAATATTCCTTTATCTAGGGCGGTAACAGGGTCAAATTTGGGGTAACAGGTCATTTTTTTCAAGTTGGGTTATATGGGGGTTTTTTGAGGTGCCTGACCTTGGTAACATAGTGTCACCCTCTCATTCAACACATGTGACAGGAAGAATTGCAAAGTTTGCCTTTTTGTGCTTGTTGTTACCGCAAATGTGTTACCTGCCTGTCGTGTGTTCTGCTGCAAGCCTTGAGTTTCGCGGTAACAGGTATACGGGGTAACACCATAGCGGTTACATCAGCGGTAACAACAACCAAATGGGCAGAGGTGCAATAATAATTGAAAATAAAATTCCCTCAAGAAAACGCGACCTTCACGACCCTGTCAGTTTGATCTTAACACCCTAGCACTCCACAATGAATTTTTTTGTCTTGATTTGACGTGCCTATTGCTTGCAAACCTAAAATTGTGCTCAATAGAGCTGCAGAGGCATCTCTCCCTCTGGGTAACAATTTTCCTGGGTAACAGGTCAGCGGTTACACCTGCGGTAACACTACACATGTGCCCAATAGATCTGCAGAGGTATCTCTCACTCTGGGTAACATTTTTCTTGGGTAACAGGTCAGCGGTTACACATGCGGTAACACTACACATGCCAATCATGTCCCCTTAGGGCCCTGTTTTTCCTCATTATGCCCCTTCCACCGGTTCCCAAGAAGTTTCACAAGGAGCTGACTGCCGGATCGACGTTGTACAGTGTCCGCTGGGGTGATGTTGCCCGTGCCGGGGCTCCTGTGGTCCTTCAGGTATCCCCTTTGCACCATTGCTTGGTGTGCCCTGTTTTCAACGGGTTGGGTAACACGTACCTGTTACCGGTTACACACGTGGTAACACCCCCCATTTTTACTGCACTTACTTTCCTTGCAGTTGAAGGCCAAGAAACAAGGCCAGCCCAACTTTGTTTGCGGCTGGGTTTCCAAGGGCAGCCATTCGGCCCTGACCATGAAGACGGCGTTGGCCTACGACGTTGATGAGGGGGAATGTCTGGACATCCAGACCCTCCACGGGCCAGGGACTTTTCAGGCAAAGGAGTGTGGGAACACCTGGGGATTTTACAAAGGGGGGCAAGAGAAGGGCAAGGGCAAGGAGGTGCAGGCAACAGGCAGTGGCAGTCATTCAGCAGCAGCCAGCAAAGCCCCCACCAAATCAGCCTTGAAGCCCCCAAAACAGACCCGAACACTCACCCCAGCTTCAGTTGCAGCCAAGGCAGTCCGGCAGAGGTCCCAAATGGATGTTGACAAGGAGGTGGACAGTGATGATGATGATGATGACCAGGGACCAGGTGAAAATCCTGACGAGGAGGTGGTAACACACAGGTATTCACCTCTGGGGGTATGGCAACACGTTACCCGGGTAACACCCCAACGGTTACATGCGTGGTAACATCGTTCAGCAATGATCCTCTGTTGTTCTCAGGCCCAAAAGTGAGTGGTGGAGACTCTGGATCGTGGACGTGATTGCGAGGAAGGCATGGACTTCACGGACTGATGCATCGGCGACGTCGGATGGGGTCTTTTTTTTTATCAGGCCTGTTGTGGCCTCTATGTTTGTACAATGGTTGGATTGTCAGTGGTGAATGTTACCACCCTTGTATCCCAGTTGCCAGTTACCCAGTTACCAGGGGTGTTACCTCGACGTCCTCATTCTTTCCTTCTAGCTTTGCCTCAGGGTTCAGGGGTAATTTGTGAACGATGTGCACGTGTGCAGGGGGGGGGGGTGTTTTCCTGTCCACCCATTTTCACTTTTAACAGCCACCATGCCCATCCGACCCAGCCGGCGTCCATTGCGGAGAGCAATGGTGTTCAAACGAAGGGGACTACCCCCCAAGCATGTGAGAGGGGCCCTATCAGCAGCTACCCTTGGGGGACATCCTAAAAAGAAGTATGCCACCATTACCGAGGCCATGGATGACATGTTCCACCCAATCCTGCGCTGCCTGAGTGAGGCTTTGGCCAAAAATGGAGCCAGCGAATTGATACCCAAGCTCACCAACTACATCCTATTCAGGGTTATGCTGGGGATGTGGCGACCAAGACGAGTCGATGATGTATGGCATCCCACAGCTTTGTGTGCACACAAAGGCTTGGCCTCCCTATTAACCAGGGAGGAGTATTATAAAATACACCGCCTGTCCAATTGTGGTACTGCAGAGCTCCTTGAGGCTGTTAATGCCCATTGGTCCAGCCTGTGGGTATGGGGGTGGGCTGCCGCAGGGGATGAATCCATTGTCCCCCACAAGGGGAAAAGGGCTGGACCCATGCGGCAGTTCATCCCCAGAAAACCGCATAGCACAGGCATTAAATTGTATGTCCTGGGTGACTCAGTGCACCCTTTTATAACTGATATTTTTTTGTATGCAGGCAAAAGGGTCAGGGTCTTCCGGGATCACCCCCAGGTGGCTGGACCTCGGACTGCCCGGGAGATGGTACACCGATGGGCTGACCTACTCCCTACTCGCACTGCAATTGTGTGCGACTCATACTTTGGAAGCCACCTAGTGGCAAACCAAATGGCACAGCGTCAGCACCCCTTCTTGTTCCTATGCAAAAGGGATCAGGAAGGGGTTTCCCTGGCTGGGGATAGTATGCGACCCTCCATTGCAGCAGAAACGTATGTCAAAGGAGGCAAGTATAGCCTCCATGTCTACAAAAACCCAAAAGTGGGTAGCAAACCACCACGTGTGGTTCCATTTCTGTCAAATTGTGTGTTCGACAATGAGTGGGTGCGCCACAGAGGTGGTTATGAGCTCCCACCTGTTGTGGCTGCATACAGGCAGCTAGCCAACGGTGTTGACAGTGCCAATCAAATGGCACTAGAACACCGTGAGACAGGCAGATTCAAGAGTTGGACCCGTGCCTTGAAGGCTTTCTTGTTTAGGTACGCGATTGTAAATACCTTTACAGTCTGCCGACTCCAAGGTTTGATACCCAAAAAGAAATCCCTTTGGGACTTCCGATGGGATATTTTGGAAAAGTTTGTCTCCCCTGGGCACGCTGTGCACACGCCGGTGCTTGTAGATACCCGAGGCACTTGCAAAGTATGCAAGGGGCGCACTTGGTTCAAGTGTGCTCATTGCGATGTGCATTTGCACTCCTACAGTGGTTGTTTCCAGAAGTGGCATTCAGAACTGAAAGTTTGAACTCAGAAGAAACAGCAGTCCTACGGCGCAGTGATACTTCTTGCAGGGCAGGGAGGGAAGGGACTATGTGTGCATGACGTTGTGCCCAGCCACCATGGGGTAACTAAAACAAAGTGTGATGAAGGGGTTACATGAAAGGTAACACAGGGGGTAACTAATAGGGACAAAGTGGGATTGGAAGGGGGCATGGTTACCCGGGTAACACCCCAAGGGTTACAGCGGTGGTAACAAAAACAATTAACAACCAGAGCGCTCGGGTAACACATACATGTTACCGGTAACATAGGAAGTCCCTCGGGTAACACATTGGTAACACCGTCGGTAACATGTGTTACCCAGGTAACAAGCATGTTACCCCGTTCGAAAAATAAAAAAGGTCAAATATCTTCACCTGTTTTCTGGGGCAGAAATGGGTTACCCAGACCACATGGATCCCTGAGTACTAACCCTAGATAAGGGAATATGTGTGTCATTTTTCAGAACAGCAGGCAGAGGCACCTCCTATCACACAGGAGGTGCCTCCTGTTTGGATGGGTGCCTGCCTCCTGTTTGATAGGAGGCTGCTTCCTGTTTGGACAGGAGGCAGCATCCTATCAAACAGGAGGCACCTCCCATCAAACAGGAAGTAGGTAGGAGGCATGCACCATGCAAAGCCGGAGGCAACATGTGTTTTGCATGGTATGTATGCAAGAATGCACACGTGGCACAGGATAGTGAGCGAAACATGAATCATACGCCATGGGTTTTGACATGTGCAATGAATGCATCAAACATTATCTTGTTTTTTTTGTTGACATGGCGAGTCCATGTACTCAACTTCACACCTCTCTTTAAAAGAGCCACAAGCACAATGGAGTGCCGGATTACTGCTTCAAACCCAACCTTACCACCCTTCATTTGCCCTCGGGCACTTAACGCCACCTCTCTTTTCAACCACCTGTGCCTACCTTCCACACCATGGCACAAAAACGGGTACAAAGTGCCCCAAGTGGTTAGAAACTGACTACCATGGGCCACCCAAACGTGGCCCCAAACTGTCCCCTTCCCGTCCATGGTGCTCAGGAGTGCCCCAAACTGTGACGCTGCTGTGCAGAACCGTTTTTGATCTTCCTTGGATACAGGTTTCCGGGTGTATGAAACTGAGTACATAGTGTCACAGTGAGATAGGAGTGCACGCACCAAATGATGGCACGTGTACCTGGTTCCCTGATGGTTGAAGTCCTTTCGTACTAGGTTGAAGGCATCAACCAGCCTCAAATACTGTTTATTCCTAAAGAATAGACGTGCTGCATCAATTGAGCGTTCCAAACTGTGTGCTGCCTGCTCCGCGTCCCGTGGCTCTTCAATTAAATCAGCTCTGCCACACACCAAACTGTCAAACAATTCGGTGGTTTCCTTTTTGGATAGACCCTTATAGGTCTGCAGCAATTGGGAGCAGAGCGACAACACAATTGTAAACAATATATTCACCAGACCGTGCGCCATGTCTACAGGAAACTGGTTTACCGGATGGCGCAGCAGTGCCCCAGGTTTCCGTACCATGGGCCTAATAGGTTCCCTGTAATTGCGCAATTTGTCTGCAGGGATGTTGCAGTATGGACAGGGCTGCCGGTGTGCAAGCAGTGAGGTGGGACCGTCGGCACCCAGCAATTTGTAGATGCACATGTGGTCACCCGTTACAAATACACGCCATGTATAGGACTGGCCATCAATGAAATTTTCACTCCCATTTAATGCAAATATGTCCTCTGAGAGTTTGATGGTCTTGATCAAGTCCTCCATGGACTGCACTGATTCGTAGCCTCTCATGACAGCCGACACAAAGGATGAATGGGGTCCATGGATGGGTAGGCCTTCAATGTCAGCAAGTCAACAAATGGACACAGAAATCACATGTGAGTGCCACAATGGAACCCCATCAATGCCCACTCTGAGCCAAATCTCCTTCCGCTGATATGGGTCCACCTTCTTGAATTTTGCTGTGCATGCGTCCACCATTGCAAGTGCTAGGTCTTTTGTCGAACACCACGCCAGAGGAGCACCATTCACCACCGTGCTGTCCACCTTCACAGTACTCGACAGTGCTTTCCAGGTTGCCTCCACGCAATCCCATCGGACGTCCCTATCAACATTGTCCCGTAGTCCTTTGTTTGATAGTTTCATAGTTGCACGCATTCGGCACAGGTTGAGGCATTCGCCCGTAATTGATTTCAAATCACGAGATACATGAGCCCCACCAGTGGGAGCCAATCTGACCCCTGTATCATCCCATTGCTTGAGAACCCACTTCGTCTTAAAGGCACGCTCCACTGCTCGTCGGACAGCCTGTTTGGCTGCCCGGTGCTTGTTACTCCTCTTCGGCAGTGGCACTACCATTTTTGCTAAATGTCTGAGGAAGACGACGCGGCACTTGTCTGCACACCCCAAGCAATCCCCGCCGCCCAACAAACCAAAAGTCCAGGCCGCAGCCCATATTTGGGGGATATGGTGTACATTCACGATGGGCTACAATGGGGAGACAAGTGCTGGAGAGTGGATGAACTGATTGAAGATCAACTGGGAGTCACCATGGCGGTGGTTGAATGTGGGGCGGAGAGCCGTACTATTGATCTCAATTCTCTGTGTGTGGTGCCCACACTCGTGGAGCAACAGCAACAACAGCAAGAAGCCCCAGCCGAACCCAGTCCCAACCCAACTGATGTGACCCGCTCATTGTTCCCAGGAGCCGATGAGGGCAGCATTGCATCAGGCCTGGAGGATGACGCCGCGGAAAAAGGGGATGAACGGGAAGCTGGTGAGCAGTCATTCGATGGTGATGAGGACGCTGCGGATTTGGGCCCACGTGACGCAGATGACGTGGCACATGACTGTACAACGTGGATGGTGATGCAGGCGATGACGTGGCACATGACGTGGATGGTGATGCAGTTGATGGTGATGACGATAGGTGCCTCCTGTGTGTGCCTCCTGTTTTGCCAGGTGCCTCCTGTGTGTGCCTCCTGTTTTTGTAGGTGCCTCCTGTGTGTGCTTCCTGTTTTGGCAGGTACCTCCTGTGTGTGCCTCCTGTTTGTGTAGGTGCCTCCTGTGTGTGCTTCCTGTTTTGGCAGGTACCTCCTTGCAGTTGATTGGATCAGGCCCCCTGCTGATGATCCACCCCCACTTCCCGTTGAAGGAAGCAAGGTGACCCCTGGGAGAGGTGTGGGGAACGTTGCCTGGAGGATTCGCAGCAGCCTACAACGCGTAATGGACGGACACGTCCACGAGAAGCCCTTTGGCGCCAAGAAAGTGCAGTTCACCAAGAAAGCGGGGAAGAAATCCATTGATGCAGCCCCCTCCGTTGAGTTGAAGAAGGACAACGATGGGTACTTTGTTGTGGACGGGAAGGACTTCGTGATCGCGCCTGCGGAGAAAACTGGCCGGGTGATGCTGATGGAAGACCGTGCAGGAACGCTGGTCACTACTTTGCAGGTCCTGTCAGTACCCCTTGTGTCCATTGCTGTGTCGTGCCTGTCCTGCCTCCGGCGCCCCCCCCCCCCCCTTGCTGTGCACCTGTTGTTTGTAGCACCTGCATGTACAGACGTCTGCAGGACCTGTCTGCAGTGTACAGACGTTTGCAGGACTTGTCTGTGATGTATAGATGTCTGCAGGCCCTGTCTGCACTGTACAGACGTCTGCAGGATCTGTCTGCAATGTACAGACGTCTGCAGGACCTGTCTGCACTGTACAGACATCTGCAGGCCCTGTCTGCACTGTACAGACGTCTGCAGGCCCTGTCTGCACTGTACAGACATCTGCAGGCCCTGTCTGCACAGTACAGACATCTGCAGGCCCTGTCTGCACTGTACAGACGTCTGCAGGCCCTGTCTGCACTGTACAGACTTCCTGTTTTGCCAGGTGCCTCCTGTGTGTGCTTCCTGTTTTGCCAGGTGCCTCCTGTGTGTGCCTCCTGTTTTGCCAGGTGCCTCCTGTGTGTGCCTCCTGTTTTGGCAGGTGCCTCCTGTGTGTGCTTCCTGTTTTGGCAGGTGCCTCCTGTGTGTACCTCCTGTTTTTGTAGATGCCTCCTGTGTGTGCTTCCTGTTTTCACAGATTAAATCAGGGAAGGCGGTCCTCACCCAGCTGCAGCTGCCCTGTGATGCCGTCGTTGACTCGCAGGAGATGGTTGTGGTCGCAGTGTGGCGGCACCAAAAGCGGCACATCGTGGGCATGCAGGAGGAGGAAGGGGGGCGTAATCAATGGCGCCGCGTCAGCCCACTGCCGCACCTTGGGAAACTGACGCGCATCCGTCCGTCAGTGCAAAGGCCCGCAGCCGTTTAGGCAGCAGAGGCCTTTCGTCAGCGTTTCCAAAGTAAGGGTCCAGATTGTAACCCTGTTTGGGCACCCGGTGCCGAAGACAAAGCACCGCGTAACAATGTTCCCAAAAAGCCTGCAAAACGGACCACAACCCCAGGTGCAGTTAACACTGACCTGCGTAATAGTCAGAAAAAGCCAAGGCTCAATGATGAGGAGGTTGTTGGGCAGCCTGTCACTGCATCCTTTGACACAGATGCACTGGCGGCTGCGGTATATAAGACACTGTGTGCAAAACCGCCACCTGCTTGGTTCTCAGGAAACACTGGAGGTACATTACCTCCTGACTATCACAATAAGATGATGGCATTGTCCCGCGAGTTACGGGAGCAAAAAGCTTACCAATTGCTGTATCTACAACACCTCGAACTCGAGGCATTGGTGAACAAAAAACTGCTTTCCACCTCCGTCCCAGACAGCACAGCAAAGCTGCTATATAAGTCAGTCGTTGGGGTAGAACCCCCAACGAATTGGGTGGCAGAATGGCGGGCCACTTTGCCAGGTTCCAACACACCCAAGAATGATGATGAGGACTGATCCAATCCATTTGTACTCCATTTGTAGGTGTACGTTCAATGTTTTCTCGTGCCTGTTTTCCATGTATGCACACCAGCAGCAAGCAGTAGCAGCATGCCGTGCAGTATGGTTCCCCCGTTCAAGATTTTTTGGTTTTTGCAATCAAAACAGAGCAGAGCCACCTCACCAATCAATATACTGTTTTGCAGGAGGTAACGACCTGTTTGGACAAACTGCCTCCTATCCAAACAGGAGGCACTTCCTGTTTAACAGGAGGCTGGCTGCCTCCTGTTCTGCCTCCTGTTTTGCCTCCTGTTAGACAGGAGGCAGCCTCTGGTCTGGACAGTTTGCCTCCTGTCCAAACAGGAGGCTGCCTCCTGTCCAACAGGAGGCAAAACGGAAGGCAGAACAGGAGGCAGAGCAGGAGGTGGCCATACAAAAATGACACACATCCTTAGTATATGGGTGGGTACATGGGGTATTGCGTGGATTTCGGAACACTCGTTTTGAAAAGAAAAAAGACGCCGGCAATGGATGCAATAGTTATCAAGTATTTTCAAAAAGCAGAAGGCTATGCGAGGCTTCATGCCGGCTCTTCATGAAAGAAAAATCTTGGTGATGTGCACAATTACCTCCCAAACTGTCACAGGGCGGCGTCGGCCACTCCGGCGAGCCGGCCTGGCTTTCACACTAGTCAAGACGTGTTGCGGGGACGGTATGTCCCATTCGATTCGGAAGTGCCGTGTTCCCAAATGAAGCACGTTTTCTTTTGCATGACACGATGACCTCTGCGCCTTCGGGTAAGGGCTGGCGCTCCAAGTCGTGGGACCCCCACTCGTCCCCCAAGCTATATGCCTCGCCGCCGAACTCCCAGTTCCCCATCCGCAGCTGCCTCAAGTCCATGAAGACGTCTAACGGGCGGGTCCGCCGCTCACTGGACGCCTCCGAGGACGGCCTCGAGCAACCCCGGGGGCGTGGCAAGAGCGTCAATTTTTGGTTAGACACGCCGTACCAGACGTTGACCCACGTCCGCAGCCATTGCCTCGTTGGCTCCCACGGTAGCACCGATAGCATCCACTTAAATGAAGCAGAGTTGGAGGAGATCCGCGACGCCACCATCTCAAAAGCGGTGTACAACATCCTATTCAGGTATGCAAATAACGCCATAGGCCACCCATGCCTTCTACCTCCAGACTTGTTTGTCTGGGTTGAGACGCCACACCACCCTCAAAAGCAAAACGCTCAATAGCAGATGCACACGCATAGGTGTTGCATCTGCGATACGGACGACGCGCCATAAACAGGTGCACAACGCACACACATCTGCCAAGATGACGGGAAGTGAACGGCAAATAGTCATACAAGTAGACACAGGATTGGCATGGCGGCACATCGCAAAGCCACGGAGGAGTTTTGGACCCCCCTCCCCCTCACTAGGTATGGCGCGGTGTGCCTGCCAAGCGATCAGCCCACATGCTACATCACAAATGCCAAAAGTACGTGCGGTGGTCGGTGAGACGATCAAAGACACAACACGGAGGACCCGGTCTACAGAAAGACACCATGGTCGTGGGTTCGGTGGGCGTGCCACCGGTAGTTGGGACCACGTTGTCGTGCTCTAGCGTATCTGTGCGTGCACCTTAGATAGAGGAGGATTCGCACCGCGCACCGCGCCGCCCATGGGTTTGGACTGAAAACCCCGGCCATGTTGTCCTTTCAAACCCCTTCAAAATGCGACATCTTGGAGGAGTATTTTGCGGTACATTTTTTGGTGGGGGGCTTTTTCGGACATTATTGTTCTTGAGGCACACACCCCATATGCGCACCGCGCGCGCAAAGAGCTTGAGGCTCCCCCATGCATGTGCTAATGTGTCAATAGCATGCATATGCAGAACATTCGTGTCTATGAAGACATGTGATGATATATCTGTATGTGTCCTTGCGCGTATGGACGTATGGCTGTATGCGGCTCAGCAAGCACGGACGGTGTTGAAAAGTGTGTTGAGAGGGGCGAGGGCAGTGGCAGGGAATTTGTTGTGTTGTAATAGCCACATCAAATTTTCATGCGGCGTCCATACGCGGCCTCTCATGCATTGTTGAGGAACGTTTGCTGTGTACCCTCGGTGTGCCCTTGGACTCATGCCCGAAGTACCATTGTCATGCATACGTCGTCCCCTTCAGATCCCCTTTCCCCCCGGCCCGCACCCGGTTTGGGGCTGCCGCGGCCCGTCCCATCCCGTGCCATGCCCGTCCCGCTGCACCCCCTCCCCGGCCCGTGCCCCACGCCCTTGCACACCCTCTGCAGCATGTCGGGCACCTTCGTCCTCGTCATCCCCGGGTTGCTGGTGGGGGCCTCGTGGTGGGGGCTCGTCATTGTGCCGCTGTGCGGGTTTGCCATGCATCACGCAGCCCAGTGCGTCACCTGCTTCGTGTTGGACGACAAGCTGCTCCTCACGTACCGCGACGTGGGGGAGAAGGCCTTGGGGTCCGCGGGGTCGTACCTCGTATTCGCGCTGCAGATGGCGAACTGCATCTTCGCCGCCGTCATCTGCATCAATTTGGGCGCAGACAACCTCGGGATCCTCTGCCGCCACTACACCGCCCTCGACCTCTCTCCGGAGCAGTTCCTCGCGCTTGCGACGCTCTGCACCCTCCCTTTCTGCTTCTTCCGCAACCTGGACAACATCGGGCTGGTCTCTCTGGTGGGGTATTTGGTGTCGTTATTCGCTGTCATGTGCTGTGTCGCCGACGTATTCATCCAGGTTTGATTGGAGCCCCCTGCCTCCGTCCAGGGCATGGCATGTGGGCCTGGGGGTTGATGGGGAGCACCACATGCAACACGCACGCGGTGCACCCATCAGACAGGGGCAGGGTAGCTCCTCTTCGTGGGGCGTTCTAAGGGAACCTTTTTTTGTGCTTTTATGACCGGAGCGGCGCCAACCCCTGAAGAAGCACCCAAGTTTGACAACGGTCCAAAGGTGTTTCCACGCCTGAGTCCCAATTTTGGGGACCACTCGCCAACACGGTATCGCACAATTGGGCGTGTTGGTACCTGTTGGTGCGCCAAGCCTCCCTACGACCTTTGGGTGGGCTTTCGGGCAACATCAGCTATACCCCCAATCCCGCCGGAATAATACTGCCCTGTATGGGGTTTGAGCCTGCGATCCTGTGGTCCTATTTGTAGGATTGTGGGAGCTAGAACCACTCAACCGGCCGAAGTCTCTCAACGCCTCGAGGGTAACCGAAAGTGGCTGGACGGCCGTTGGAGGGTGACTGACGGCGGTTGAACGCTACTTCACGGTACAAGTCGCATGCCTGAGGCCCACGCACCAACACCCGAGCACACGACCGGCTTTAACATCAGTGCCAGACCGCGGGTCTCAGCTCACAACCGGGTCGGCTTGCGGGCAGTTTGCAGGACCTTCAGGCCTACTCCCGGTGCTCAAAGAGTTGTGCTTTGCCTGGGGCTCAATCCTAGAATGTTAGTCGTCACAGCCGCCATTCGAGTTTGGACGTGAACCAACGGCGGTTGGGAATGCTTTGCGGCTAATTAGTGGAGTCCTGTGATGACAAGCAGCTTTGTGGGCAGAGGCGGACTGAGGGCTGATGGTTTGCTATGGAGGACAAGCTGTGCCCCGTCCGCCCCAGGCCAACGAGGATTCCTCTTGGCCATTGCCTATTCCTCTTTGCCATTAAGGATTCCTCTTGGCCGATGAGGATTCCTCTAGGCCAATGAGAATATCTCTAGATCAACGAGAATTCCTCGAGGCCATTGAGGATTCCTATAGGCCAATTAGGAATCCTCTCGGCCAATGAGGTTTCCTCTTGGCCGGTGAGGATTCCTCTAGGCCAATCATAACATCTGTAGACCAATGAGTATTCCTCCCGGCCACTGAGGATTCCTTCAGGCCGGTGAGGATTCCTCTTGGCGAATAAGGGTTCCTCTTGGCCAATGAGGCTTCCTCTTGGCCGATGAGGATTCCTCTTGGCCGATGAGAATATCTCTAGGCCAATGAGAATGCCTTTAGGCCGATGAGGATGCTTCTCGGCCAATGGGGATTCCCTCTAGGCCATTGAGGATTCCTCTAGGGCAACAACAATTCCTCAGGGCGAATGAGAATTCCTCTGGGCCATTGCGGATTCTAGACCATTGATGATTCCACTGCGCCAAATAGGGACTTCTCTAGGCCAATGAGGATTCCTCTCGGCCAATGAGCATTCCTCTCGGCCAATAGACGATTCCTCTGGGCCATTGAGGATTCTGGGGCTTTCTAGGGCTGCGGCGCGCTTGCTGTGCGCAGAAAACATCTCATTGATTATGACAATGAGCTCGACGTGGAACGCCAAGGTGGACGAGCCTGCGTCTCAGCGAGAGCCCACATAGTGTGACTGCCCACTGCATTGCACTTCCTCTGGGCCCATTACTACTTTTATTTGACTTGTCGAGCCTTGTCTTCAATTTTGATGTTTTTGGGTTGCAAGGGAAGTATTCCCAAATGCAGCACACAAAAATAGCCCGCATGGGGCGCAGTATCGCCCCGTCAGGCCCAGCTACCCATTGGGAGTGACCGCAATCCGCTGCTAGTAATTGTCTAGATAAGCTTTTCTTATGCTTAATCAATGGTGATGAAGCACCGCCCTTCTGGGGCACCATTAAGATTCCTCCATGCCAATGAGGATTCCTCTAGGCCATTGAGGATTCCTCTAGGCCATTGAGGATACCACCCGGCCAGTGCGGATTCCTCTAGGTCAATGGGGATTCCTCTGGACCATTGAGAATTCCTCTCGGCCAATAAGAATTCCTCCAGGCCATTGAAGAATCCTCTAGGCCTATGAGGATTCCTCTTGGCCAATAAGAATATCTCTATGCCAATGAGGATTCCCCCAGGGCAACGACAATTCCTGTAGGCGAATGACGATTCCTCTAGGCCAGTGTGGATTCCTCTGTGATGCACAGGCCCTTAGCACGTGTCTTCTTTCCTGCAGGACCTGCCCGCGCAGCTCGTGCCGCCGTACCCCACCGGGGGCCTCGAGGGCGTGTTCTCCGCGTGCCTCGTTGTGTGCTTCGGCTACGGCGGGCACATGAGCCTCGTGTTTCCGGGGCTGCTGGGCGTCATGAAGCGGCCGTCGGAGTACAAGAGCGCCCTGTCCATCGCCTTCAGCATGAAGACCTGGGCCTTCATGATCTTCCCCGGCATCTTCTTCTTCGCCTTTGGGGCCGACACGCGGCCCAACTTCCTCCACAACATGCCCAAGAGCGACCTCACGGCCCTCGCCACCATCCTCATGACCTCGCAGATCGCCCTCATGTTCGCGCTGGTCCTCAACCCGGTCTTCTATTTGCTGGAGGTCGCCCTCGGCATCGAGTACCAGGTCCGTTCTCGTGACGCCCGTGACACCCGGCATTTCAGCATTCGCCCCCCCCCCCCTGGCCTGCTCCGGCTGCCCTCTCTTGCGCCATAATGGCCCCGTCGAAGCACGGCTGACCCTGTCGGATCGTTGTCTTCCTGAGCGCAGTGTTGGTGGTCAAGAGAGTGTGGCGGCTTGTTTGTGAGGCGATTGTAACGGGGGGGGGGGGGGGTTTGGCACAAGGCCTTGGTGGTTGGGTGTACCGGGGGGGGGGGACTTCGTCAGGGGACAAGTTCGTGGGGAACACTTCGTTTTTCAGTTCGGTGTCAAAATTTTCCCCACGAAATTGTTTTTGCACAATTTGTGACACTCCCTGCGCTGTGTCCATCCTCCGTGGCGGCGGTCGCCAGGTATTGTTGCGCTGTTGTCGGCAGTCAGTCTGTTTGTCACGTCGGTTCATCTTCGCTGCTTGGGGGTGAGAAGTTGGTCATCGTCAAGAATGTTTGTGAGGTATTGTTCAAAATTTGGGCGTGCCAGAGTTTCACACAACTGATTGTCCACAAGGAACCGAGGGTCGGGGGTGTTGAAGTTTCCCATATCTGACGGCCCTGCACCAAAAAGGCGGTGTGTTGAAACTTTGCCCTCACGCGATTGTCCCCAAACGAAATCCCACCCCCCAAGCCCCTGTAGTGGGAAAGAGGGGTCGGGTCGTGCCTGTAAGGCGCTGTTTTTGCTCATAACGGCGTTGTGCTTGAGACTGCAACCCACTTCTATTTGTTGATGTGATGTGCAGCCCGTGTTTTTGTAATGGGGCCATACCCCGAGGGAGCCTCTTGCATAAGCCTTTTCCGAGCACGGGTCCCCCGCTCTGACCGTCGGTTCCCCTGACTTTGGCCGTAGTATTGTAGCTGTGGACTCTTGCACTGCAACTTGCGAGCGCTTGACCGCCGGGCGTTTACCGCAATGCATCATGCGATCAGATCACCGGAGCATTGCAGCATTGGAATTCTGAAACTTTTTATTTGTAGCGTTGCAGCATCGCAGCTTTGCCACGCAGTAGCATTGGAACTGGAGGGATGGTTTGGGATTCGCAATGTCATGCTTGAATGCCATCACTCCACAGGCCAGATCCATCAACAAAAAAATCACAATTTCATCCACAAAAGAAAGAGTGTGCACATAACTCCACAAGGCAAACAATGAGAACAAAGGTTGGCAACCTGCAGATGTGTGCATGTAGATCAACACTGGCAACATTCGTTGGTTGGTGGTGTGAGCGTTCCCGCTAACCCCGTCGTTCACCGACAGGGGGTTGTGCACAAGCAGAACACCCAGGAGATCGCCGGCAGGTTCGTAACGCGCACCACCTTCTCGGGCCTGATCCTGCTTGTGGCCGTGTACTTGCTCCAGTGTGACCTCCACTTCACTGAGATCATGGCGCTCATGGGGGGCAGCACGGTGCTGTGCAGCGCATGGCTGCTGCCCATGGCGATGTACGTGAAGACGTACCACGGGCTGATCTCGTGGGGGCAGCTCCTGAAGTGCATCTGCCTTTTGACAGCGGGCGCTGCGATCTTTGTGGTCCACCTCGTGCACAACGTGTGGCCGGTCGCGGTGCGCGTCCTGTGCATCACCGGCCACACGCTCTCCGAGCTTTGGCCGCATGCGTAGCCCTCCGCCCTGTTCCCTGTGCCCCGACGCTGTTGCGTTTATTTTTGGGTGTGTAGCCCACCGCTGCCCCTCGCAGTGGATGGCTGGATTGCGCAGGCCCCTCCCAATGGGTGCACGTCGGCAGGGCTGTCCTTTAGGGACGAGATTTTTTTTCCCTTCTCCACGAAGGACAGCCTGAGGGTATCGGTTGGCAGGATTCTGTGAACCGACGGCGGTTGACACTCAACCGACAGAGGTTGGCGCTTAACCAATGCCGGTTGGCCGATGACAAACCACAGTTACGCGCCGGCTGGCGCTCCGCGGAGATTCAAGTGTACTGGAGCCCGGCGGTTTTGTTTTTCTTTTTTTGTGTTAAGGACAGCCCTTCATGTTGGTGCAGGTGTGTGTGCCACCATACACACCTGGGCACGTGAGTGTGCGAATGGGTGGGTGTGGGTGTGGGTTGGCCCGCCAGCCGGTGGGCGTGGGTGAGTAGTTGGCGGGGTGTAGTCCTCTCTTTGCCAGCGGGTGGGCAGGCGGGCGGGTGGGTTGGCTGTGAGACCCGTGTCCCGCTTCTCGCAGTTGGGGTGCCCGGGTGCCTGGACATGTCGCAAATCCCCTCAACATCGAATATTTTTGTACCTTGACAATGCCTGAGAGCTTTTTTGAGTGTTGGTTGTAAATCGCAATGTGCAATTGTAAGCGAGGGCAGGAAAGTCGCATGGGCCCAAAAAAAGCTCTCGTACATGTGGTTCGGCGCACCGCTTGGAAGACTGAGGCGTCTGCCGCTTGGAAAAGGTGCTTAGAAATTTTGAAGGGCGGGGGTGCTTGGGAAAAGTGCTTGCAAGGTTGTGTGCGAGGTTGTGTGCGAGGTTGTGTGCGAGGTTGTGTGCAAGGTTGCCGGGTGGGCTGGACTGGGATGGGTGCTTGGAAATTGCCTTGGGTCGATGCACGGAAAACGTTTTTGGGGTGTTCCTACCAAGAAGTGCTTGGGAAAAGTAGTTCCAACAATACCACGGCACACCATCATGTGGAAGCAATTGTTGTCTCCATGGGCCAACTGAAAAAGTCAGCTGTGAATACCAGAGAAGAGATGTAGCAATACCCCTGACCAAACATGCATTTTATGGGAAGCATATTTGTGACATGTGCTGCGTACGTGTCCCCCCGTCCCGCGCTTCAGCAATGGACACACCCCCTTGGGACATGCACCTGCACAGCAAAGTGTGTGCGTCAGACCGCAAGTCCGCATCGCCATGACAGTCGCAAACTGCTACGCATGCCTGGCCTCCCACTGCTCAGGCTGAGGAGGGGTTTCATGAGTGGGTGCAACGGCGGTTATGCGGGGGATCGCCAAATGTAGCGGAGGACAGACGCAGTTGTAGCAGGGCTGACCATCACCCCAAAGGGGGTGGGGATGGGGGGGGGGGGGGCACAAACATCAGCCGCAGAATTGTCAGTCGATGCTGACCGACAGAAGAGAAATGTCAGCAGCGTCATATTTGATCTGGCTCCTCCGGATTTCATTGAGCACCAATGAGTTCGGGACGCCCGCCCCCCCGCCCCTCTCGCAAGGGCGTGTCTGGCGTATGAACAGGGGGTTGGGTCACTGCAAAATAGTCAGAGCAGGGGTCAATGGAGCCCCTGCAAGTCAGGGGGCGGTTGTGAAAAGACCCTCCCCCCAATATGGAACACACGCCCCCTTCTGAGCAATGCAAGCCTTGGTTCACGCTATTTGTGTGCAATGACACTGCCTGCGCTCATGAGGAATCGTCCGTGTACATATGTGCCGTGCAGATGTCCGACGCCTGCAGCCTCCTTTTCTGCCCCCTGCAAGACGGTGGAGGGGGTGCAGAAGGGACTGCAAGCGGGTGGGTGGGGTGCTGCACAATGGACTGCCCACGTCGGGCCAGGCACCCCAGAATCGATTTTGAGTGTGGTATTACTTTTGACATTTCAATGCAACAACTCTTGAAAATCATTGTCACTCTTGAAGGCACCACCAGATTGAAGTGCTGCACAGTTAGAACAACAACTGGAGCACACACGACGTTTTTTTTTTTACTGTGGAATTACCGACGCTTACCTCATCAAGCTGACCACCAAAGAAATTTACTGTAACTCCTGTGCAATGTCATTCAAATGAAAGGCAGTAATTGCAGACACCTGCACAGACACCTGCACAGATACCGAGTTCTCACGCATTAGTAGCTTTTAGGGAGCATTTTGAGCGATGAATCATTCTTGATTTGACGAGCCTGATTTGTAAACATTCTGGCCGACGCTTTGGATGCGACTGTTTCCAAGTCCTGAACATTGCAGTACTTGGACCAATGATTCATGCAAGACCCCAGGCCAGACATGAGCGGTTAGCCACCAGGGGCCACCATCCAGTCCGCCCCATCCCCCGTGCGTGGGCATGGCCCGGGCCAGGGAAGGCAATCGGCAGACCGGGATCGCGCTTCGGCAGTGCTTGAGCACGACAAGCGGGTGTTTCGCCACAATCTCCAGCTGCACGCGGACTGATCGCGGCCCCTGTCCACTGCAGCTTGTGCCGGAATGCGTTGCACTCCGAGGCACGCGATTGGCATGAGCAGAACTCTCACGGGCACGACCCATCTTTTACGGCACCGGGTCCTTCATCCGACTTTCGGTGCCTCTAGACTGGCTGCCGTTCGACGGCAGTTGGCGGTCGGCCGACGGCAGTCGGCGGTTAACGAGCGGTGCACAAGGTGCCGGTCCCTCGGCGACAACAACGAAAGAAAGGGCCCGTCAACGACCTCCCCGGCCTACAATGGCCCCATCCGTGTCATCTGACAGCCTCGATCACATGCGGAAACAGGAGCCGTGCTCGCGCAAGGGGGGTACTGGTTTCGCTCACATCTCCGTTCCGGCGATCAGGAGGTTGTGTGTATGTGGGTGGGGGGTGGGGGGGGGGTATCGCTTAAAGAGTGCGGGAGCCTATCGTTTGAAGGAGGGAAACGGCTCTGGGTTTCGCAGGCACTGCGTGGGATACTTGGCTAATCAATATCCCTGCTCCTGCGTGTCGAGTGCCTGTATCCATTGATGTGTTCACTTGGTGCTGACACCACACATCCCGCGCCGTCGCTTGATCGGTCTCGACTCACTGATATTTTCACGGTTCTGGGTCTGGGTCAGGGGTAGTGCTGTTGGGTGTGAGTGCAGTGGTGCACAGGAAGGGCATGTTCCCGCCATGTCCTGAGAAATGGCAGCAATACATAGGTCCGACGCGTTGAGACATTGAGCGGCAACAGTGAGTACCGGGCTCCTCCTGCGTCCAGCGACTCGGAAGGCCCGTGGTCTGGCGGGAAAAGCTCGGCTCACCGTCATTGAAGCAGGTCCCCCGTTGTTGGACAACCCCGTGGCAATCTGCACCACTTTGACCACCCATTTCAGGTTTCGTCGATTGAGGGGCCTTGGAGACGCACATCGATGCACACTGCATCGACGCTGCGATCAAAAGGGACCCAGTGTGTTTTCCACTGTGTGTTGAGAGGCCTGTCACGGTATTGTGACACAATGCCGTAGCGGTGCCCGAGTAAAAATCAACAGGCCCCAATGCAACTGCACAATCTGGCCACTCTCTTCGGCTCCCAACCTCAAGTGTCTCCGGAGGTCGCTTGTGCATGTCCCATTGGCTGTGCATCGGGTCGCACATGCGTGGCAGCGGGTTGGGCCACTGTTAGTGATGCACAGGTGGCACGGGTACTGGGTAGTGCTCACCCCCCCCTCCCCCCATACAATATAGTATAATTTGTAATATGGGTACAGCAAGTGGGCTGCATCCTGCAGCAATGCGCCATGGAGCACTCTGCCATGCAGGCACTGTGATCTGCCGTCTGCATCTTGCAGCTTTGTGTCAGCTTTGTGTCATGCAGCATCATTTCATGCACCGTGTCGCATCTCCTGTGCCATGCAGCACCGCGCCAGGCAGTACATGGTTTCGTGAGGCGGCGTCATGCAGCACCGTGTCACTGTGTCATGCAGTATTGGCCCACACCAAGAACGATGGTAACGCTCTTGAACATCCGGCTGCTGGCCGCAAAGGAAGGTGAGCAAGGCAACCAGGAGGTCCTCTTCTGTCCATTGAGAGACAGATGGCGTGCGTGCGTGCGTGCGTGCGTGTGTGTGTGTATTGGTGATAAAGGGGGTGCCATAAAGGGGACCATATGACATGGTGTGTCAGGTCATAAAGAACGGGGGGAGGCTCCACTCATTTCTCTCCCCATACCTGTGCGGCAAAACCCCTTGAGCTGCAACCCCCCCCCCCTCCCCCGAGCACAAAATATGGCGTGATCGCTTGCAACCTGCATGGCACTGCTTGTGGGACCTCACTCAGGGCTCACACTCACACAACACACTTCTCGGCTTCTCCCAATCGGCGAGGGTTATGTCGCCATGAGACTACCACGTGAAAGCTTATGCATGTATTCTGATTCATGTAGGCTACCTCTTGGGGGTATATGCTTTTTGGGGCCTGTCCTTTATAAGGGTGCTGAAAGTGGCGTGCAGGGCATATAATCCCTCATATGAGCACTTAGTTGAGGTTGGCAATTTTCTTTTGTGCAAATGAGGCTGTGCAATCGTGTCACTGTTTGTGTGTGTGCGCGCGTGTGTGTCAACTGCAAAATGTTTGCGAACTGGTGCTGCAATTTGTGTCCAAGGGTAAATATCTCCGTGAGGCTCTGCCTGACCATTGCTGGCTCGATCTCTATCTTGTTCCTTACTCCCGTTAGTGGCTCCACAGTTGGGCCTGAAATGCCCCCAAAATGAACTCTAACTTGGCGCTTTTGGGGGGCCTGCCGTTGGGTGCGGTGACCGACGTCTGGATGAAGAGGATTCCCCCATCTCCCCAGCACTTTGTTTCTCAGACAGTCAGTGTATGGCAGCGCCGGGTGCGCAGGGTGGGGTGGGGCATGGCAGGGTATCGCCAGTGGTTGGGTTTGGACGCGGATGCCCAGGCTGTACCTCGCGGGACGGCAACACATCTGGGCATCAGGAGCCACCGCAGCAGTTTTGTTTACTTGCAAGATCTGGTGCGTGCCGCTTTCAGTGTTCTTGGCGAGAAAGATAAACGACATTACGGAGCTGCCATGACACCGAGTAGCACTTGGAGGTCCAACCGGCAGCTGCCACGCGAGCAACTGGGGCATGGCCAGGCCACCACTGAGCAAATTTGACCTAAAGCAGCCGTGCAGCCTTCAGTTCTCTCGGCGCCAAAGGCACCCTGCCACCGACTATGCTGCTAAATATGTACTCTCTCTCTCTCTCTCTCTGAGTAGCACTTGAACATTTTACTCTGCCAATGTAGACTATACACAGCGTCCCCATTTGTCTGAATATCGGAGGTTCTAACATTCGTCACCTTCATCACGTTGCGGTGCACACCCTGTAGGCGCACCTTGTGGCACTGATTCCATCTGCATATGCGTCTCGTGCCGGCAGCGTAGCCCGTACGCATCCCTTTCACTGCCCCATCCCCGCATGAAGCCACCTGTGGATTCACTGCTCTTTTGCCCCCCCTGCCCCGGGATGTTGCGGCTTTCGGCCGGATGCCGGGGGTCTGTGGGTTGACAAATATCGACTGCAATGTTCTATCGGCACCATCTGCCACGGCAAACACAGTTGCGCTGTGCACTGCACCCCCGCAGTCTACTGCAGAGTCCATTCCCGATCTTTTGTGAACCCAGTGTTTTGCTAACTGTTGTCTTCAGTACTCTGGATTGTTTGGAACCGAATCGAGGTTCTACGTATGACCTACAATAAGAACGGAAACATCAGAAGTCTCACACGCCGTGTGTCCACTGTACACACCGTTTTTTTTTTTACACACACCCTTTCAGGGGGCAGGGGCCAGCCTCGGCGGATATGCCCACGCTGTGAGTTGTGCCTGTTCCTTCTGATGTGCGTTGTAGTGTTCGGAGGCTTCATTATTTGCTGCGGTCAGCATTTGCTCTACTCTCCCACTCTCTCCGAATTGGTACGCACGCTGCCGTCGGTATTGGGATGCCAGCAACGATTCCAATCCCCAATCCATCACCAATTTGGCATTCTCTCCTGCTGCTTTCGTAATTCCAGGTTGCAAGATGTGGAGCAGTACCGTCTATGGTGGCTGTGGATGATAGGAGGTGGGGCCTCTTCAATTAAATACAAGCTGGGCTTGCCGCCTAATGGCACCATCAGTCACTACGCTGCACTGGTTGTGCAATCCCTTACCCCAGTATTCCTATCGGTCCCACGTCTAACCCGTGGAGTGCAGCAAGGGTTGTAAGGTGGGGACGACGTGTGGAGGACAGAGAACACAGGAGAAAGTGTCGGGTATCCTGGGCTGTGTCACAATATGCCTGGACTGGGGAATGATGGGCACGGCAGAGATCTAAAGGAAGAGGCAGTGCAGTCACAGTGCGGGCCCAGTGCAGTTAACTGTGTAGTTTCCCATGCAGTGGCATCAGAAGTCAACAGGTGTTGTTGGGACGAGGAACACATGGTGCGCACCATGTTGATCTGCCTGAGGGGATCTTGAACCACCATGATCACAGGGGCCTATGATCTAGCCTCTTCAGGGCACATTGGACTGAGCAACGCAGATGTTCCACGTGCAGTATGCGGACAGCGTGCGAGCGGTGTAGCCTTCTGAACCCTCTGCTCACCCCCTCCATCTCCATTGCTTGTTTGAGTTTTGCTGGGCTCAGAAGGGATTTCGCAAAGCAAAGTGCACTTCATCAGCGTTCCTGCAACAGCAATTGACCATGCGAGTAAATGCAGGGGATCCAGCCACATTCTTTTTTCCCTCTAAAATTACCCCCCATCTCCTCGAAGGATTTCCCAGCCGACACGCGTTTTCATTCTGGGGTCAAGGCAAGGGGAGAAGGACTGGAAGATTGCATGCACTAGGTGATATTCTTTTGGACATCCAACGACCATCCCCCTGGGGGGAGTATTAGCGCGCCGGGCGCACGCCGGGCATCTTTTTTTTACCATTCCCCACCTGTGCCCGTTTTTGCCCCCCCTCACCAAACAATCTGGAGTACCTTCTCGCCGTGTCTAAGAATCAAGCCCATCCTTTGCACCCATTTATGATGATGGCAAGGGTGGTGGGTGGAAGTGGTGGGAGTGACATTTTGTGTTGTTGAATTCTCATATTTTGGCTTATGCAACGTGATTTGCATGGAAGGTTTGCGGTCTAGTGCAGTCTACTTGGGGGACTTCCCGAGGTGAGGATAAACTTGGGGCTAGAGATAGGATACTTAATACGAAGGTAGCGCACCGGGCATGCATGGGGCGTGTGACAGGCAAACATTCCCCCCTGGTCAGACCGCACTTTTTGCGATGTCCCCTCACGAAACCTGTTGTGAGATCCAGCCCAACAGCCCCCTGGTCAGACCGCCCTTTTGTTCATTTCAGGTTGTCCACCACCCCACTGGTCAGAAAGTCAAATGTTGCTTACCCAATGCCCAAGGGGGTTTGCCCAGGCACTCAGGATGATTTGTGCTAGCCTCAGCGACAACCCTTGCTTGAACTGCCTCTGTGTTGATTTTACCTACCTGCAGCGCCAACTGTGCCACCTCAGCCCCTTGCACAAACACAGCTTTACCATTCCCGTCTTATTCCTGTCTTATGACCATGAGTTTTGTGGCTGAAGTAGGGTGCATTTGGTATGGCCTGGTTTTAATTGGAAAAACGTGGACTGAGTCACCATTCTGAGGGATGTTTGAAACCAAAATGGTGCACGGTATTTGCATTGTTTGTCTTTCTGCTTCCCTCTTTTGGAATGCAACAGGGGTTAAGGGGTGCACTGTGTGCTGTGCCCATGTTGTGGTGTTGTAGAGTCATATTGTTTCTAGTTCTTTCTCTCTTAATTCTTGCAGGGCGCACCGTGCGCTATGCGCGCACTGTGCCCGCGCTGTGCGAAAACTCGGCTGTTTTTCACCACCAGTAGCCACGGGCCCCAGGGTCCTCAATTCTGCACCCTACAGCCCCTGCTGGTACACCAGGGATTTTTTGTTTTAGTCTGGTGCTTGCCACGGGTCCCAGGGTCCTATATTGTGCACCCCCGATGCTGTTTTGAATGGATCATGCACGCTCCTGTCGATGGGTGGTTTTCAGGGGTGTTCCCGGGATAGACAATGTAATAATTGGCGCTGTGCCCACGCTGTGCAAAAACGCCCCCTTGGACCCTCTGCTCATATACACATTATGGATTTTGACAGCGCACAGGAATGATTATTTCACGTTTGAGTGTTATCAAGATTGGGTAAGTCAGTGCATCGGCTGTGTGCCACATGGGATCGTCCTCTTTGGCCACACCATGTTGTAAGTCCGCTGCCATCAAGCCATCACGTTGGAGAAGTCCTTGTGCATTAGGTAGAATGCCATTTGTTGTGTCTGCAAGACACAAAACATGGCTGCAGTATTTCGATGCTTTTTCAAAGAGCCTATAATGATTTTTTTCCATTTGGCACAAGTGGAGCAATTGTATGCATACCTCTATTTGTTAGAGGTTCGAAGATACCTACCTGTTAGAGGTTTGTGAAGGAAGTTTGGATGGGATGGGAATGCTGCACTATTTTTATGATGATATACCCAGTTTTGGTCTGTATGCGCTGGAGGTGGAGGTTGAGTGGTTGCAGTTATGGAGAAGATACCCAAGTAGCGCGTGTCAGAAGAGCAACTGAGAGGCTTTTTGGAATAATTGTGTCTCCAAGTGTGTTGTGTGCAGGAGACTCGATGCATTGGAGTAACAAACCCCCGCCAAAAAAAATGTAATATTTCATTCTATCAACCATTGGGTAGGATTGTTTTATGTTGCAATGTTGTATGGTTGTACAATACAACAAAGTTCAAATTTAGATGCATTGTGTAGCATGTATGAAGTTCTCAAGCAATCACAATCACGAACGCTACAACACCACACGTACGCCCACCTGTGTTGGAAAACGCAGATTTCGTGAAGCAAGTCCAACATGCTGATTAGATAGGGCGAGCATTGAAAACATTTGTGAAACTCTTCAATCATTCCATTGGTGGCCATGAAAATATGCTTGGAAAATTTGTCATATTACATAAAACATTCCTCGTGCACAATCTCTTTTGCATTTTTGAAACATTTGATTAAGCAAAGAATCTGCCAAAAAGTATTTCACCTTATTAGCAACAGTGTGAGCATTGGATGCCGAGAATTCAGTGGTGACATATTTATTTTCGCCTCAAGAGGGTACAGAGGATCGTAATTTTCCAAAAATGGACTGCCACCATCAGCTGAGAAGCACCATTGCAACTGCAAAGACGGGTGCGGTCTCAACTTCTAAGCCCCAAGTTATACTACAGCAAAGCTTCGCTGCCCGCTTGCAGGTGCACTTGATGGTATGAAAATCAATGGTGGGGTTCCTGTGGATGGGTCACTTATTGGTGCCTTGGCGGGGCTGCATTTTTCAAAAAGCATAGCGTGTCGAGTAAACCTGGGAGTAGTGTTCGTCTCTTTAGCATTTGATTCACCAAAGAATGGGCCAATAGATATTCGGTCTCATCAACAAGCGTGTGCACAGTGAGTGCTCCAAAATCTGCATCCACATGCCTAATTTAGCCTAGTTAAGGAGTGTCTAGGGGTCACCACACACATTGGACCGTAAATTTGTGAAATGCACGTTTATCACCAAATGAGAAATGCTTCGCTATGACCAGCGTTGGAGAGGCTTGCTTCCCTTTGTGAGTCCCGCCGTCGGCTACCCCCCTTGTGATGTGGCTGATGGTAATGGTGGGGCTCCACTTTTGGACACGTCACTCATGAGGGCCTTGCCAGGGTTGGACTTCGTCGTCATCTCCATTTAATGAGCATGGTGTGTTGAGAAAACCTGGATGTGATGTCCATCTCTTAGACAATTCATCAAGCAGACCATAGGCAAAAAAGCGTTTAGTTACATCAGCAAAGGTTTGCGCACCGGATGCCCACAAGTCAGCACCGAGATGCTTAAAAGCCCAAAAAAAAACAACATTTATGATACTTTGTGCACAACAATAGTGAATGCAGGATATGCACATTAGTTTATTGACATAATTGATTGATGAAAAATGTTTGAATGATTCCGGTACATTCTCTGCCAACGAAAATTACACTTTACGTCTTGAACAACAGACTTTCTACGCTCCTTCAAGAGCCCGTTAAACACCAATAAAAATGTATTATAATCTACAACAAGACCTTAACTGATTGACTTGACAACAAGATGAATACAGCCAGGACGAAAAGACAACCAATGTTAAATCAAACACTGCAAATAGAACCATCAACTCATCTACATAAAACAGTTTGTGTCTCGAAAGTTTCTGCACGAACATATACACATGGCTGATATTGTAAGCCGGGCACTTTTTGACCGACTCTGAGGCAATCTTGGGTTCGTTTTGTTTTCTTATGATACATGCACCTGGTAGTTCAATGCAGGGTTTGTTGTTTTTGTCGCACCACAGTACAATTATGCAATTGCTATGCCAACCAAATTTTGTGCATTTTAGACATTTGCAACAATTAACGGCCGCCAATTGATGCTGTTGTAGAAAGCAGAAGAAGATTGGTTAGCATACAAATGCTTCATTTGAAACGGATGAAGGTTTTAGGGCACAAAGAGGGTGTCGTTGATGTTCAAAACAAAAGAACACGGGTTTTGCTAGCCTTGCACCTTGTACCTCGAAGACTCACTTCACGCAGTGGGCATTTTGCATAAGGCATGCTTGCATACTTGAAAATAGGCATTCATCAAATTCTACAATTTGTTTCGATGCAAAAATAGCATCTTGCGCCTAATTCTGTGTGGTATGGTTCGATGAATGGATGGCCTAGAAACACCATTTACCTAACCAAAAGACTTGGGACACCCAAATGATTTGAAAAAAAAACAGCTTTAATTACAGAACCGCAAAAGGTGGCCTATGCCGGCCTTTGATGTCTCCAAACCAAAATGGTAATTTCCCATCACCAAGGTAATCGTTGTACATTGCAAGGTTGGTGATGGCAAAGAAAGGCTGTGATGATATGATATTTTCATAATGTGTATCCAACAATACGTGCATAAAAAATATAAAGGGCCACATAATGTCAAAGGGTTGCAATGACAAAACAAATAAAGTCAAGAAGCTGGATCTCCGGCTTTTCAATAGCCAAACGGGAACACACGACATCTTTCAATGTCAAAAAAAACGCCGGAATTCCATTCTTAGTTGCATGTTTTGCTTTGACATGCTCTTTTCAATTGGGGCGCAAAATTCACCAACCATAGTTGGCAAACTTCCGGCTGCAACTTGATGTTCCGCTTTTTTTGGCGCGCCAACTCTATGTGTCTTGGATAGTTGCAGCCGTGGCCTATCTCTCAGTGTTAGAGCGTAGCAATGAGTTTCCTCACAGATGCTACGCAAAAAATTACTCTTTTTTTTTGAAACACAGCAAATTCAACAAAGTGAGCGGCCTGATCACAGGCATAGCGTTCGTGACGAGCCGAAGTTCATTGAAGGACAGCCGCTCTATGTACATAGGAGGTCATGCACGCCGACGGTTCCCGTTCACCACTTGGAGCTTTACCCACCTAGCCCCTAGCGCAAAAAATTACTCTTGCCGACTTTGGGATTGTGGCTTGAAAGGCTTTTTTCAAATGTTTATCTCATGTCCAACAAAAAGTAACAAGATAGTTGTTCTAAATACCAAAAAGCGTTGTAAATGAAACTCAAAACTAATTGACAAAGAAAAAGAAGAAAAAGACAAACATATGCCCGAAGGTAGAAACACTGCGACCGCAGCTGACTGATTTTTCTATGTAAGATATTATGGCATTGGCTGAAAAAAACAAAAACACCCATTGGACGTAGAGACTGCAAAGGGTGCTCCAGGAATATCCTAGGGTTATGGTTAAGGCTGCATGTTTCTGTTGCTTTTGGTATGGTTCAGTAGGATGACGCACAAGCATGAAAGGTTTTTCAGGGGCCACCCTTTGGTATAATTTGTTTCTTAACCAGCATTATTTTCGGCATAGCATTTCTGTTTGCGGATGTACCATGTTAATTTGCTTTTTGCTGGTACAAAATTTCATTTTGTGGCAATAAAGCCAATCAGTTTCATTGTTTTTGATTTTTCTCCGCTTGTTGCAGCCGCGCGCGCGCACCACACCCCCAAAGTGCCCCTCATCCTCGGCCCTTGCCGCGCACGTCACGACGGTGACGTCCACGCAAACCGGCGTCCCGGTCCCGTGCACCGCCCAGTGCCGGAGCACCGCGGCGGACAATGAGCGGAGGTCCGGGCCGCCACAACGGGCGGGTGCAGGGGCCAGCAAAATGATTAACATCTATGAAGTAGGAGGAATATTTTTCAAAAAGAATCAAAGATCAACTTCCAATTTGGGCCACTATGGCCAATGCTGGTACATCGATGGTGGTGTCGGCATAAAGCAGTCTTGGTGAAATGATTGGCGGTGTCATGAATTTTAGATGCTGGAAAATATCTAACAAAGAAGTACTGAGAATTTTGTGGATTTGAACAAATGCTATTTGATAACAATTTGTGTGGTATTGCGGTGGATCCATTTTGAAGTTGAGCTTTTAAACAAGCTTATTATTCGCCATCTGTCTATTAATTAATGCCAGCTTCAAAAACCAAATTGTGCTTTATGTGAAGTTTGGTAGGGAGTTTACAAAACCGAGCCTCATTTCACGTGTAAACAACAAGAATGGGTGCTAAAAAAAAAAGATAACGTGCAAAAAAAAAGACATGTCGCCAAAAACAAAACAAACAGATGTTGTGCTTACGAAGAAGAGAAATGTACCACCCCCCCCCCCCTTGTATAAGAGATGGTATTTTTTCTAGATGCGAAAATATTTTTTCAGATGCGCTAAAAAATAATAGAACCTCTAAAAAAAATACAAAACATCTAAAATTTAATACAAAACATCTAAAAAGAAGGTCGAAAGTGATCAAATTTTTAGATGGCTCTCTAAAAAATAATCCGCTGCAAATCTAAAAAAAAAAACACAACGTTTCAGGAACAGACTTTGAGATCTAAGAAAAAATACAACCTTTAAAAAAAAATGTTCCGCATCTAAAAAAAATAAAATAGCGGATAACGCTACCGCCACGTTCCTGCCCTGCCCTTACAGGCAACATGCAATAGAAACCACTGATTCACACTGTGTTGCATCTAGGGACAACATGGCGCCCAGTATGACACCACTGCCAACAAGATAGCCTGATGCCAAATGCACTTTCCGAACGTGCTGTTGCAGTACACTTTAGGTTACGTGAGGATGATGGATAATGCAACCCACTTGATTGCATGGAGACCTGTCACTGTGCAACTGATGCACAAGACGCCTTCGTTGTGGACAAGGGCTGGAGTGCCATGGATTCTTGGACATGACGCAACCAAATACAGAACCAGCATCCCTCCCTGTGTGCACCCTGGTCGGCCTATGTTGACCCATCATCTGAAGACATTTGGAAAGAGCAACACTTGAGCATGCAATTATGGGCAAACTTGTGCACCGACTGGGGAGTGCTTGAATACCACCTCTCAGAGTCTGAGCAAGGAATCTGGAACTTGGGACTGAATGGGCAGACTGCGAAAGCCGCAGAAAATGCACAAAATTTTGTGCTGGGATGCAGGGTTGTAAGGAGTTGATAACTATGGCTGTCAGACACTGCAGCACAGCCACGTGAGTGGCACGTGGTACTTCAGAAGAAACGAGCAGAAAAAGCTTGGCTGGATCACCCTGTGTCTGGGTATTCTGCTGGGCAGCTGAGCGTAGGGACTTTTTTGGGTCAGTAGCTTCGTGCTCAGACTCCAGATACAAAGGGGCCTCTGATGCACTATCCTAACTCGGAATTCTATGAAAAGCAGTAAGAAACACATCTGGAATAGAATGGGAATTGGCTTTCTTTTCTGTCTGCCACTTGATCGTGCACTCAAAGCCCTCCCGTGTGAGCACCTTACCCCAAATCTTGAAATTGTGCCCCTGGGCTCTGGCCAAGGTGGCTGAGTACCCTACTTCACAAAATTCAGGCATTATGTATGATCCGTTCAAATGACCTCTCTGCATAGGTCCTCCACCGAAGGAAGACCCCTGTTATCTGAGCAGATGAGTCTGTGCACATGGGCTCTGGCCAAGGTGGCTGAGTACCCTACTTTACAACATTCGGATAGTACCTAGGTCCCCATAGGTCCCCACAGGTCCCCATAGGTGTAAGGTTTTCGTGCAACCTATATTTTCGCTTTTTTCAGTGTATTTTCCTGATATATGTGTACAAACTGAAATCGGCTATCTCAGCACTGTTTTGGACAGTGTTGGTATCAGTGGATCAGGAATTTCTGTAGTTTTACATTCATGGTGTTCTCACCATTTTCTGTACAATAAAACTGAGTTTGGCTCGGCGACGGCCAGTCCTGAGATCGCGCGCGCCGATCCAGAAATTGTCGATTTCTGACGATTTTTAAGATATTTCAATCAGTTGTATTGATAAGATTAATTCTATATCAGTTTTAAGTATAAGCGGATGTTACGGCACTATCGCGACGCCGTTCCGTGCTAGTTTTTTTGGCGCAAGTATGCCATGTTCCTGAATTTTTATAAAATTGTAGGTGTCTTGAATCCTGAAGTTAAGTACACCAAATCACAGCCCATTAGTAGGGCTTTGCATGCATATGCTGATTTGGTTTCCAAACGCGTCGGTGCACCGGCACCACGCGTTGGGGGGAGACCCATGATCATGTTGTAAATATGCATTGTTTTGCTCATATTTCATTGTTATATGTCCCCCTTTGTTCATATCTTCTTAGGACATGAAAGGGACCGTTTCGAAATCACTCCCGTGATTTCGTCGAATGTTGAGTATGTTGCCGTCGCCTTGTGTGGTCGCCTTTGGGGTACATTTTTGGGTTATTTGAAGGAAAACTTGGATAAGTTTCAAGGAAAACAAGTTCAAAGTCATTCATTTCCAAAAATGAAAAGAATTTCGAAACGCCCTCAACGACGACGACGACGACGACGACGACGTTGAAGACGACGACCACGACGACGCAAACATCGTCGACGAGATCTATGGAGCAATTGGTAAACCCCAAACTCATGTTCAAGAAGGTCCTTGGTGCCTACACCATTTGAGGACCATTTGACCACTTTGAGCCCTATTACAAGGACATTGACGACCAAGGAGACCTTCAGCATCGCGCTGGGAGTGCGTAGCGCTGAAGAACAAGTTGCAGCGCGATTATCCCAATGGTGTGTGCGACTTGATATTTTTAAATTGATTACTCCAGTTGGGTGCCATGGACAAAGTGCCATGGACCTTTGGATGGTTCTCAAGATTGATTACTCCAGTTGGGTGCCATGGACAAAGTGCCATGGACCTTTGGATGGTTCTCAAGATTATATCATGATCATTGGTGAGTTCTCAACCTCCAGCAAATACGACAGCGCTGCCCACATCCTGCAGATTACGAAGTGGTCAAGTTGGAAGTCAAAAATATGAAGATTTCAGAAAAAAATAATTCATGGTATGGGCCAAGAAGATTGGTGACCAGAATTGTAATCATAATAACTATGGGCCATGAGAAATGGTCTTATTGGTTATTTCTGTATTATCTTATATGATCAGTGGATGATTTTACGAACTGTGAATTTTTCTGATTTGCTTTGTGTTGTCTCTGGTTTTAGGGTCAGGACATCTCAGAAGTGCATTTTTTTCCATTGTTGACTATTTTTTATTTTAAATTCTGTGCAGAGGTCATTTTTTATGATTAATTTCTGTCCAGGATTGCAGAAATTTTACTGTGATTGAGCCTGGGGGTCAGAGGACCCTATGTGTGAGGCACTTGTGAGTGCCATGAGTGGTGTGTGTGTAGACATGAACATTACATGCGGGTACCGGAACCCAGCGGTGCCTCCTAAAATCTCAGGTCCGGGATCAAAGTAAAAATCTGTGTTTTTTTTATTGCTCCTCGGCTTGTCTTCATAGATTCAGCCACAGAAGCACCCATTTTCTGTGGGTGTTTCTGAGCTTGGGAGGGGAGTGTTAACCCGTGGAGCAATTCAGTTGCGGGGTTAACACCCGACCCAAATGCTTTGCATTTTTCCCACCCAATTTTGTTGTTGCACTGCACCTTCTTTGTGCTTTTCAGCCTGAGATGTGTCTCAGGACTTGGGAGGGGAGTGTAAGGTTTTCGTGCAACCTATATTTTCGCTTTTTTCGGTGTATTTTCCTGATATATGTGTACAAACTGAAATCGGCTATCTCAGCACTGTTTTGGACAGTGTTGGTATCAGTGGATCAGGAATTTCTGTAGTTTTACATTCATGGTGTTTTCACCATTTTCTGTACAATAAAACTAAGTTTAGCTCGGCGACGGCCAGTCCTGAGATCGCGCGCGACGATCCAGAAATTGTCGATTTCTGACGATTTTTAAGATATTTCAATCAGTTGTATTGATAAGATTAATTCTATATCAGTTTTAAGTATAAGCGGATGTTACGGCACTATCGCGACGCCGTTCCGTGCTAGTTTTTTTGGCGCAAGTATGCCATGTTCCTGAATTTTTATAAAATTGTAGGTGTCTTGAATCCTGAAGTTAAGTACACCAAATCACAGCCCATTAGTAGGGCTTTGCATGCATATGCTGATTTGGTTTCCAAACGCGTCGGTGCACCGGCACCACGCGTTGGGGGGAGACCCATGATCATGTTGTAAATATGCATTGTTTTGCTCATATTTCATTGTTATATGTCCCCCTTTGTTCATATCTTCTTAGGACATGAAAGGGACCGTTTCGAAATCACTCCCGTGATTTCGTCGAATGTTGAGTATGTTGCCGTCGCCTTGTGTGGTCGCCTTTGGGGTACATTTTTGGGTTATTTGAAGGAAAACTTGGATAAGTTTCAAGGAAAACAAGTTCAAAGTCATTCATTTCCAAAAATGAAAAGAATTTCGAAACGCCCTCAACGACGACGACGACGACGACGACGACGTTGAAGACGACGACCACGACGACGCAAACATCGTCGACGAGATCTATGGAGCAATTGGTAAACCCCAAACTCATGTTCAAGAAGGTCCTTGGTGCCTACACCATTTGAGGACCATTTGACCACTTTGAGCCCTATTACAAGGACATTGACGACCAAGGAGACCTTCAGCATCGCGCTGGGAGTGCGTAGCGCTGAAGAACAAGTTGCAGCGCGATTATCCCAATGGTGTGTGCGACTTGATATTTTTAAATTGATTACTCCAGTTGGGTGCCATGGACAAAGTGCCATGGACCTTTGGATGGTTCTCAAGATTGATTACTCCAGTTGGGTGCCATGGACAAAGTGCCATGGACCTTTGGATGGTTCTCAAGATTATATCATGATCATTGGTGAGTTCTCAACCTCCAGCAAATACGACAGCGCTGCCCACATCCTGCAGATTACGAAGTGGTCAAGTTGGAAGTCAAAAATATGAAGATTTCAGAAAAAAATAATTCATGGTATGGGCCAAGAAGATTGGTGACCAGAATTGTAATCATAATAACTATGGGCCATGAGAAATGGTCTTATTGGTTATTTCTGTATTATCTTATATGATCAGTGGATGATTTTACGAACTGTGAATTTTTCTGATTTGCTTTGTGTTGTCTCTGGTTTTAGGGTCAGGACATCTCAGAAGTGCATTTTTTTCCATTGTTGACTATTTTTTATTTTAAATTCTGTGCAGAGGTCATTTTTTATGATTAATTTCTGTCCAGGATTGCAGAAATTTTACTGTGATTGAGCCTGGGGGTCAGAGGACCCTATGTGTGAGGCACTTGTGAGTGCCATGAGTGGTGTGTGTGTAGACATGAACATTACATGCGGGTACCGGAACCCAGCGGTGCCTCCTAAAATCTCAGGTCCGGGATCAAAGTAAAAATCTGTGTTTTTTTTATTGCTCCTCGGCTTGTCTTCATAGATTCAGCCACAGAAGCACCCATTTTCTGTGGGTGTTTCTGAGCTTGGGAGGGGAGTGTTAACCCGTGGAGCAATTCAGTTGCGGGGTTAACACCCGACCCAAATGCTTTGCATTTTTCCCACCCAATTTTGTTGTTGCACTGCACCTTCTTTGTGCTTTTCAGCCTGAGATGTGTCTCAGGACTTGGGAGGGGAGTGTAAGGTTTTCGTGCAACCTATATTTTCGCTTTTTTCGGTGTATTTTCCTGATATATGTGTACAAACTGAAATCGGCTATCTCAGCACTGTTTTGGACAGTGTTGGTATCAGTGGATCAGGAATTTCTGTAGTTTTACATTCATGGTGTTTTCACCATTTTCTGTACAATAAAACTGAGTTTAGCTCGGCGACGGCCAGTCCTGAGATCGCGCGCGACGATCCAGAAATTGTCGATTTCTGACGATTTTTAAGATATTTCAATCAGTTGTATTGATAAGATTAATTCTATATCAGTTTTAAGTATAAGCGGATGTTACGGCACTATCGCGACGCCGTTCCGTGCTAGTTTTTTTGGCGCAAGTATGCCATGTTCCTGAATTTTTATAAAATTGTAGGTGTCTTGAATCCTGAAGTTAAGTACACCAAATCACAGCCCATTAGTAGGGCTTTGCATGCATATGCTGATTTGGTTTCCAAACGCGTCGGTGCACCGGCACCACGCGTTGGGGGGAGACCCATGATCATGTTGTAAATATGCATTGTTTTGCTCATATTTCATTGTTATATGTCCCCCTTTGTTCATATCTTCTTAGGACATGAAAGGGACCGTTTCGAAATCACTCCCGTGATTTCGTCGAATGTTGAGTATGTTGCCGTCGCCTTGTGTGGTCGCCTTTGGGGTACATTTTTGGGTTATTTGAAGGAAAACTTGGATAAGTTTCAAGGAAAACAAGTTCAAAGTCATTCATTTCCAAAAATGAAAAGAGCAATTCAGTTGCGGGGTTAACAATAGGGGCCTATGGGTCCCCATAGGCCCCCGCAAGTGCCCATAGGCCCCCAAATGTCCCCATGAATGCCAATGAGTCCCCATAGGCCCCAATAGGCCCCCATGGGTCCCCATTGGCCCCCACAAGCCCCCACAGGTCCCCACAGGCCCCCATAGGCTCCCATAGGCCCCCATAGGTCCCCACACGTCCCCATAGGTCCCCATAGGTCCCCATAGGCCCCCATAGGTCCCCATAGGCCCCCATAGGTCCCCATAGGCCCCATTAGCCCCCATAGGTGCCCATAGGTGGCAACAGGCCCCCATAGGTCCCCATAGGTCCCCATAGGTCCCCATAGGCCCCCATAGGTCCCCATAGGTCCCCATAGGTGCCCATAGGTCCCCATAGCCCCCCATGGGCTCCCATAGGCCCCCATAGGTCCCCATAGGTCCCCGTAGGTCCCCATAGGCCCCCATAGGTCCCCATAGGCCCCCACAGGCCCCCATAGGCTCCCATAGGCCCCCATAGGTCCCCACAAGCCCCCATAGGCTCCCATAGGCCCCCATAGGTCCCCATAGGTCCCCATAGGTCCCCATAGGCTCCCATAGGCCCCCATAGGTCCCCAAAGGTGCCCATAGGTCCCCATAGGCCCCATTGGCCCCCACAGGCCCCCATAGGTGCCCATAGGTGGCAACAGGCCCCCATAGGTCCCCATAGGTCCCCATAGGCCCCCATAGGCCCCCATAGGCCCCCATAGGCCCCCATAGGTCCCCGTACACCCGAATGGGGTGGAAGACACATAAAGAGGGGCCAAAACATGCTTCACATAGGATATTTGATCATTTTGGATTGTCAGAGTATCAAAAAGATCAGTTTCGGAAATTTCCATTTTTGAGCCGCCGAGGCTAGTAAACTACATAAGCAGGTTGTGCCCCGGCCCCCTTGGGAGCCCCCCCCCCCCAACACCCAAATAGGGTGAAAAACACGTAAAGAGGGGCTAAAACATGCTTTACGTAGCATATTTCATCATTGTGAGTGGTCACAATATCAAATTTTTTTGCAAAATTTTCCATTTTTGACCTGTAGAGGGTGGAAAGCTGCTTAAGCAGTTTGTGCACACACGAAATGCCATTGAACCACCTACTGCACGCGGTTCCACGCTTCGCCCACACTCATCGCAGACTGGGGCACCGCTAGCGTAGCAAGGCTAGCAGCTCCACTTGGAGAGTAGATGGATCGGACAAAATGCTCAATGTGGGTGGCAGCATTTAACATGTCTGGGCAACAAACAACATTTGTGTAGCGCCTCGTCTTGCTAATCTGGCGCTCCAGAGGGGGTCTAGAGGGGTGGGCGGGGGGTTGGTGCCAAGCCTCACAGGTCAGCGTCCCCTGTGGGTGGGGAGCAATCAACCCAGAAAAAGAGTGGATGTGGTCGGAATGCGCAAAAAGGTAGAAATGGGTGAAACCAGGGTGTAAATCCAAGCTGAGGGGGGAGGGGGGGTGTCAAAATCAAACTTGCTTCATCACCCGTGCTCTCATGGGGTCCCCGCACACACCACGTCCCCCACAGGTGCCTAGGGAATCACCCATAACACTTTCTTTACCACTTCTAAAATTTGCGGCATTTGCGCTAAAAAAAAATACTGCGCGCAGAAAAAAAATGTCCGAGTGTTTTTTTTTAGCGCGGAATATTTTTTTTTAGCGCAGAATATTTTTTTTAGTGCGGATTTTTTTTTAGCTAAGAAAAAATATTACCTCTAAAAAAAAAAGATCCGCATCTAAAAAAAAATACAGAACCCTTGTATAAGCTACGCCAATGTACGGAATTATTACGGTCCCTACGCCCACTGTAGCTTGGACAAAGGCGTAGCTTGCGCGAAACAGATACAGCTACCGACACAAACGTGCGCGCGCACATGGTATGGGTGCACCTTGACCTCTGCCCACATTTCCAAGTGTGTGCAAACACAAGACAGCCTTGGGAACATAAAATTTTCAGGTTCACACCCATATTGGCACAAGCAATGAAGAATGCGAAGCCTACAAATGTTCGGCTTGGAAACCCTTCTTGCGACCATACACCATGCCGAACAATTGCACATGCTCTTGAACTTGCACTTGAAGATGCCTTTGGCTGAAGCTTAGGGGCTGGTTTGGGCTCGGACAACTTCAAATTCTTGGGAATCAATTTGCCTTGCATGTGGCACGTTGCATGTGTCCATGGCTCCATGTAATTGGCAAATGTGACGACAAACCCATGTCTTATGTGGCCGCACTACATTTCGTACGCAATTAAAATTACGTACACAATTATTACGGTCCCTACGCCTACTGTAGCTTGGACAAGGGCGTAGCTTATACAAGGGGGGTGTGACCTAATTAAAAAACAGACAAATGCAAACCAGAGGTAATGCACTCCACAGTAGCTTATACAACGGGGGGGGGGATGAAGATGTTGAACACATTTTATTTACAAGGGGGGGAATGACAACAATTTTCTTGTGGTGGGGGGCGCTGGGGTGTCAGGGATGCTTTTGCATGCAGTGCAACACACCGTGCAATGGTTTTTGTTTCCAGCCATGTCACTCTTCTCCACTCTGGAGACTCCGAGATGCTAGGCGACATGCAGCCCTGTTGCTCTGCTCTGCTTTGGTGACTCTCAGACAGAGGGAATACGCAGCTTCATTGTTCTTCTCTGCTTTGGATGTCCAATGAATTTCCCTTGGCTTTTGAAAACCCGTGGCTATACACGCCGTCCACATCAATCGATGTTCAACTCCGTGCAGCTCATTCCCCGATTTGTGCGCAACAGATGCTCTTGTCCCAGGTACAGTGGGCACTTCCAGCCAGTTCAACTACACATTCTCCATCAGGATGCAGCCCAGTACTCTCGCTAACAATGTGCAGCTACCTGCAGCATGCTAGGTTGCAATTTACCTCTTCCTCAGTGCCCAAGACCGGCACAGTTAACACTGAAGTCAGCACCAGCGAGGCACCAAGCATGGCTGGAATGAAGGCAGTGTCATTTAGCTGAAGATGGGATGCTCTCGAAATCTCACAAAGCAAATGAAGCAGCACAAAGCATGTAATCCGTCATTCAGGATAGCTTTGTAGGATACAGCCTGAGGTCCCATTTTCATTTTTTAGCAAGCAGCTGTGAGTCTGAAGATATGTGACTGCTTGATGACACAGAGGATTGCAACGGCATTTCAACCAGCCCCAACAACTGCCAGACGTGCGAGAGGGGGGGGTGGGGGGCCGATCCTGCTCTTTATGCAGACAGACCCATGTCACATTCAGACTTTCCCTAAAATGCAAATGGCATACGGCACAGAAACCTTGGTTTCGCAGTGCATCCTCATATTTGGCACCGAATCAAAATTGGGCCCCAGACTAATACGGTTTGGACACATCTTCTACCTTGAACAAGGGTGTCTCTTGGACGAAAAGGGGGCATCCCTGTTTGCCAATAGTCGGCTGGGGGATGGCATGTTGCAGCATGGTGTGCATGCTTGCTTGGGTTGATGAGGGAAGAGCACGCAACCCTGACTCCTGCTGTCGAGCTAGAGGCCCCCAAGCAATGTACAGTGTGTGCTGCTTCCCCAAAAGCAGCGCAAAATCAAAACAACAAGGCCTCGCATACCTGCTGCAGACCAAGAAGATTTGCTATGTTCTGGTGGTAGCAGCCACCTGAATCTTTCCAACACTACAGACTGTCTGCCATAGCACCCATGGATATGTGGATGGTGGAAGGCCCTGGAGAAAAAGGCAAGTTCACACCAATGCAGCCCGGATAAGATACAGCAGCTCACAAAGTAAGCAGCCAACGGAGCACCCGAAAACATTTTGCAGTTGCTAATTGTATCATCGCGTGCCAAGGTCCCGAACCCCTGAGTTTCAGCAGAATCCCGCAAATCTGTTTCCTCTGGCGCCTTTGAAACAAATCAATTCCTTGAGTATCATGCCAAATAGCCGTTCCTGGCCAACCTGGCTGTGTGTCGGAGGTGGGGCTATTCAAGGCAAAGTGTGGTGGTACATGCCTAGCCTTTGGTACTGTAAGGTGGTGCTTGCACCTAGGCCCCACGTATACACATGTAGCAGCACAAATGGAGCAGAACTTCAGACCGCTGGCTGCTACATGCAATGATTGGGCCCTTGTGGCCATGCTTCAAAAGCGGTGGTAGATGCAGTATGTACATGTGTTTGGAGTGGGGGTTGCCCTTGTAATCCTCCACCTCGTGCACAATGGTCCCCGGTCCCGCCCCCTGGCCTCTGGGTGCCAGTACAATCAACCCAACGCAATGGCAAACACATGGTTAAGTGGCAATTGCCCTGTCCTCCAGGGGTTGCAAGCAGGTCATAAAGCATTCCAGCAATGTTCGGCAGCCGCAGTTCCATCTTCTCCAGGGGGGGGGGGGGCAGGGGGGGCTGCTTGTGCGCCTTCAGAACAGAGGCGAGGGTTCTCACCTCTCGTCCGGCTCAATGAAGAGGCCTTGGGGCTTGGTGGACGTGGCTGGGAGCGCCGTCCACTGGCACACAATGGTGGTGCACATATGCATAACATGGGACACATCAACGCATTCTGAAGGGCTATCAATCTTTACCACAACCCACAGAGAGCGGTTGACATTGACAAACATCCCAACAGGCAAGCTGGGTGTGCTGGCAGATGCCATGGCAGGGAAAGTAAGTAAACAAAGTGCTATGCCAAGTGTTATGCCAACAACACACAAACAAACTGAACCAGCCCTCAGGGTTTTTGTGGTGGTCACCAAGGATACGGCAACCTCCCCACCCCTGGAGGACGACAAATGGGAAGAGGGGGGGGGGGGGGATTGATTGGAGCGGGAGAAAAATGGCTGACAGATCACGCAGAGCACTCCCTTTTCTGGTAATGGCCCATCCCCATGCCTGTTTTGTTTTGATTGGACAAAATACACGCCAACGGATCATCTGGTCTGAGAGGGCATCATTCCTCTTGAAGGGTTGGAGTCATGATGGTAGTGCCCGTACAAGATGCTTCTGCACAGGGGGGTAAGACCTAACTCAAAAAATTGATGAGAGAATGAGACGGCAGAGTAAACAGCACATTCAGAAAAGAAAGTAAATGAGGCATTGCGCTCCTCAACTTGCAATGAGTGCAACTTGATTCTCCAATGCAGGCCTGGCTGAACCTCAGTAGAACACTGGAACCAAGATTACCACACCCTGGCGGGTGGCTGGACAGGGGAGGGGGGGGGGGGGGTAGCACTACGGTGACAAGGTGTGAAAGGCAACATGCAATGGACTGCACCAAAGAGGCAGGGAAATGCCATGATCCTCAAGACCCAATGACACGGTGGTGCTTGCTTGTGGTGCTGGCAGAACATGACTGCACACAATTCAATGTGAGTCTTTCTCCCATTTTGTGGCCCTCCATGATCATAACTGCGCTACAAGCAACATTGATGCTTCCACCGCCGAACGATGCTCGGTCTGGGGTGATCCTTTGCCGCAACAACGGCCCTTTCCGGGGTCGTCCTGTCCATTTCAAAGACAAGGCTCTCTGGCACAGCTTTACCACTGCATCCACCATCCTTTGTACACTGCAGCAGATTTTGGTCCCTGGTGTCTCTGGAAAACATTCCCAGGCAAGCCCCCTCCCCAGACTTACTCGGCAGTCAGCGCACTGCGAAAAAAATCAAGCTGTGTTGCGACCTATGAAGAGAGTCGAGATTGCACTTTGGGGGCGTTTTCGCACAGCGCGCGCACAGCACCAGTTATTACGGTGTTTACCCCGGTAACAGCCCTGAAAACCTGCCACCTCTAGAAGCATGCATGAGCAATTCAAAAGTCCGAAATTCAAACGTGTCGTGTTCTCAGAATTATCCAATGTCCAAAACAATGCAATGTAGACAATAAAATTGTCTTGCGGGTGTTAAAGAACACCTGAAAATATATTAGGGGCTACTCGGGAACATCAATATCGCAAGTATGCTCATCCATGCAACCTCTACACAAGTAAAGGTCACACATGGAGCATTCCGATGTGTCCCTTTTGCCACAAACTTGGCAAAGGAAAGTATCATCCTCTTCCTCATCAACCTCAGGGGCCTCTTCCTCTGTCCAAATGGAAGAAAGAATGTGCTCCCATGGGCCATAAGGTTGATACCTTATCTCCAACATTAAAGTCCATGGTGAATGCAATAGAGGGTCTGAGAAATGAGAGCAAAAGATGATGCCCCGCAGCAGCCACCCTGAGAATGTATCACCATATACCGGCCTCAGGGTGCCCGTTTGCAAGGGTACATACACGCAAGAAGGGGGAGGGTTGATGCTACAAGGACACACAATGGCAATAGTACCCTGCGGCAATCCTACACCCAAAAAAACTGCCTACCGGTGGTGGAGAATGGCCTACTTTTTGCACAGCGCGCGCACAGCACACGGTACGCCCCCTTTGGCTCAGAACCTCATTGAAACCCAACAGAGTGGGTTGTTGCCACCACCACCCAAAGGAGTGGTGTCCCCAATCAAAATCACGCTGGCTCCAAAGAGAGAGTCGCCCCTGCCTCCCTTGAATGACAACCACGACCAAAGGTTCCAAGTGCCAAAAGCCCAACGCTATCCAGCAAAGACATGGAACTGAACGAAGGACCCCAGGGCTGCGTTGATACCTGTGAGCCGAAATGGTCTTGTCGGTACACCGCCTGACCACACGCCTCAAGGCACTGAAAGGGAGCACATCAATCCACAATGCCCTACACGAACATGTTGCACAGTGCGCGCAGGGTGCGCACTGTGCATCCCATTCCCTCTACTGGCAAGAGACGGAACACACATCTTGGTGACTCCTAGCCCGGCACTCTCATGGGCATGGACTGTACACGGGTGCACTGCCATTGATCACTTGTCGCACTCCCCGCACTGCGGATCCATACTTGTGGGCGGCCGGAGGCTGCCGGAAAGATAGCTGGATGTGGCCCAAACCTCCTGCTGGTGGTCACCGAGAATGACCCCAGAGGCTGCAGGAAGCAGCCAAAACGCACGCAGACTGTCAGCAACTCTTCACCCTGGCCAGTGCAAGTCAATCCAGCCGGCCTAGCCAGTGCAACACAATGCTGCGACTGCCGGGGGGTGGGGGGTGAGAAAAAAGCTACGTTTGGCAGAGATCTGAAGAATTCCACTACAGTACAGGTTTGCATGAAGCCCAGGCAGAGGAGGGCCAGCATAATAACAGAACAAACTATGGTACATTAACTTAATGGCACGTCTGGTTGTGAAACTCAATACGTCGCCTTCCTTAATTCACACATGGGACCTGCAAGGCAGGGGATGATTTTGTACAAAGGACATCTGGCATATGCGCTGAAGACTACGGCTCGAGGTCTCCAGGGGATACGGTCAAAGAACATTTTGCACAGGTGCAAAGCAGCAGTCCACTGTATGCAACCAGCATGGGGATAGCATAGCAGACAGCGAAATGGGAGCATTGAGGAACACATTGAGGCACTTGAAAATGGACACCTGAAAGACATGGAGCAACCGATTCAGATGGGCATTCAGTCCTACTTATGCCACGGTGCGATCCTTGCTCTTCGTCCCAATCGCTCCAAGTGCACCAAAATTACACAGCTCTGTTCTGGATGTGAAATCTGCCTGGGTTTGCGAACAGAACTTTGCCACCTAAAAAACCACATTGCCATAAAGTGGCCAAACTTGCCTCGCACGGAGCACAAACCGGTTTGCCAGAGGACATTGGAAGGGACCGTACCAGTTTCGTGGAAAAATTCAGGGCAGACCGCACAGTTGTCTCCACCACCAGCACCTCACAGTATGAGATTTTGGAAAGTGAGATGCGGGGGAAATGGTTAAGCAGGCGTAAAGTGGGGGACTGTCACAGATGTACATAGCACCGTGCGAACAGCTTCAAACGCAGGAGAAAATGGGAAAAAAATGGGAGAAAAACGGGACACCAGGTTTGCCATTTTTCTCAGTCCCATCTTCTCCATGTTTGGAGTGATGCACCAGGGGAGTGTAACGTTCTTCAGAAACAGCAATGACCGCAGACAAAGAAATCCGGCTTCCAACCGACACGCACTATCCAATTGGCTGACATTAACAAGGCTCCATAACACTAGTGCCATAAAACAAGCATGGCTTGCACACCATGAAAATAGTATGGTACACTGACATTGTATCACCTCGATATTGATGCCTTTGGACTTTCCATTGGTTTCACTAGCTGTGCACTGCTGCTGGTCAAGAGCACGTCAGCATCCTAGAGGGCACTTGAATCCAACACCCAAAGAACTAATTGGATCCAGGGTTCATCTCAAGGTTAGGAACGTGCTGCTGCAGAAAACAAAATCGTTTTCTTAACTGGGCGGAGCAAGCAACCAAACCGAACTGTCAAACTTACACCCTTGAACATGAACAGAAGCTGCAGGACTGTACATAACCGTTTTTCAACGCAGCAGAATGCCCAACGCTAATGCAAGCCTTACCCATCAGAGATCAGGGTTCGAGTACAAGCAGATGGTGGCTGGAACAATGCTATTGCGTTTGAACTGAACAAAAAAATCCCACGACACATGAGTCACGCTGCCTTTGGTTTTCTGCTTTTGCAGGTCTGTACATTGGGAGATAGCAATGAAACATGGATCACGGGCCATATGGGACAACAACACTATGGTACATTGTGTTCCTGAACGCAGCCTGGAACACAAATATAATGCAACCGCGCAGAACGGGGGCGGATTTTGCAGTCACAAAAGGGGGGGCGGGGGATTCGGTTGAAATGCAGAAAATGTACGGAAATTTGGGAAGAATTCCAGGTCCCTAGAAACGCATGAAAGAAGGCCAATGCTGGCAATTGCTAATCGCAGCCGTCAGCGAAAGTTGTCGCAACCAGCTGCCCGTATGGGATCACCACATTTGTGCGGGAAATGGGTCCCTCACTTGCAAGCTGCTTAACGCCCCATCTCTCCTCCCAATACTCATGTACAAACATTGACTGCAGAGCACTACACGCATCCTCATTGCTTGCAACACATTTTCTAGGCTGGCAAATGTAGCTGCCTACACCCATCTGGGACTGCAAAACGTTGACATAAGAAGAGCATATACTATAATCGATCATCGCACTCCATTCGGTGCACAATCACCCCCTGAAACAGGCTGGGCGCACACCTCGGCTTGCGCTGTTGGGTGCGGCACTGAGACTGTCACAGTTTATCAGTGGATCTAAAAGGACAAAGAAATGACACATTCTGAAAATTGCGGCATAAAGCGTATGCAACATGGCGTTTACATTGACTGAGATGACTGAAGTGTCCTGCAATGTGTGGGCATCCAAAAGCTCTTCTTCACAATAGAAAAATAGTGGGACCTTCTTGTGCATAATACAGCAGGCATCAATAATGGGCATATATGAAATGTTGCATTGCAGATACCTGGCACAAAGACATTGTGCCGGTTATCGACAGGAGTGTCAAATTGACGGTGCAGCTTCGATTTTGGGCCATGCAACATTAAACGGCGAGTGATTCCGCCTTTTGGCCCAAAACCGCCAAACGACGCCGATGAGCCACATGCCTAGCAGGCTGGGCTTATGGCAATCCAGGACAGAACTGTGGAAACTATTTGGGGCGTGCACCCTTGGTATTCTAGGAATCTGTCCACTGGAAATCGAAAGACTCCCGAAATAATGCAACTTTTTAAAAAAGGCAGCACAAAATTGTGGATCATTCAAAACTTGGTGCAGACTTTCCACAAGGCTTTGCTAATGCGTGCGGGCACAAAAAAAAAAGGTGTGCACGGCAACACACAGACACACACACACACACACACCGACTGGGATGTTGTGTACAATTTTTGCAGCGAGTTTCGCCATCCGTCGTGCTACTCCTGTCCCGGCCGTACCCCAGTCAAGGTGACAGGTCTTGTTCTCCAATCTGCACCGTGCTTATCAGCAGTAACGGTCAGGAGCTCCAACCCAAGGTCAGACACAACACCCCAGCCTCAACCAAGACCGATGCCCACAACCATTCCCCAGTCACAAATGGGAGAATGGGCACCTTCAAAAATCCGTACAGAAATACAGCTGCGGCACGCACTACGCAGGACGTATTCTCCTCGCCTTTCGGGGGATGGGGGGAAATGTACAAGAATATTCGCAATCATTGATTGAGGGTGACTTCTCAGCAAAGAATGACCAGCATTCCTCCACTGAGGATTTCCAATGCCCCTCAGCAAAGAATGACCAGCATTCCTCCACTGAGGATTTCCAATGCCCCTCCTCAGCAAACACTAGAAAGCATGGGGCGAACCCATGGATGCAGGGTCTTGGCCAACCCGGAGCACTTGAGGGGAACAGACATGACAAAGGGTTCCTCATGTCACATCATCTCACCATGCATGTGTTGCCCGCTGCGCTCGCCAAACCCCATTGCACACCAAAAGCTGCAAAGGCTACCAATGACCAATGGTCAAACGAAAAAAGAGCATGTGCTGCCCCTTCATGCAGCAGCCCATACATGAATGGCTTTTAGTGAGTAGGCGGAAAAGCGCGGGAATCTGTTGCATCTCAAATGTTCGATGATTGTCAGTTCTCAGTACCAAGCAGGGCCACCCTTGACAGAAAAGGGAAAACTGCTGGGCCCTGTTATGCCTGAACGTCAGCAACATGCCGATCGACCAGCAGCTTGACAACCGCAGTTATGTCCCCAAAACAAACTCCCATTGGCTGCAGGGTTAGTGAGCACCACGCCCTGAAAGACGGCAGCATAGTGGTATGCGCACATTCCACTGAATACGAAGCCTCATTGATACACAGTATTAAAATGGATTTGACCACAGCATCGCTTGGACCCTGCAATCCATGATTTCTGACAATCCTGGGCACACGTGTCACCCAAATCAGCTGTCCGGGCCCTCTCTCCATTCCGTTTTACAGGAAAATGCGCCAGAGCCAAGTCAGCACCCGAGGTACCTCAGGCTGGACAGCGTCCTGAGGAAGAACGTGATACCAGAGCTGCATGAAAGCCACACAACAGGTCTTCTCAGCAACCAACAGGTCATTCTGGCCCGCACTCCTGTAGCGAATGATAAAATGATGGAAGAAACAGCACGAACCAGCAATGCATTTGATGCAGGTATGCCAGCTCAGCCCAAGCTCCTGCACAAAAATCATGGTTGTGAATCATGGTATGAAATCCTGATTTCTCCAGGCCACACCAAGGGGGGGCAGAGTGTTCGAATATTGACACCCAACCGTGTACTAAAACTTTTGGGGGTCTGCAGGGGTGGGGGGGGGAGGCGGGTTGGGCGGTCAGCTGCCGGGGTCCCCCTGGGGGGGTTGATGGGTACCCCAACATACATACCTCAAAAAGGATCCCCATGACCCGCTGATCATTCTGACCATACACAACTGGGGGCCAAAAAAATTGCAAAAAAATTTGCCCATCAGCTCAGGCTCCCATCAGCCAAAGTCCCACCCAGAGGTCGGTTCGGGGGTCAAAATATTTTTTGTGTTTTTCACCCATTTTCGGATTCTCCACACAATTCTGAGTATTTGGAGTGTAGACAAATAGGGTAAACAACAAAATCCCCTCGAGAGGCCAAAAAAATTCTACCCTAAATCTCAAATGGAGAAAAGCAGGTTCAAAAACTTTCGGGGGTCTGGAGGGGGGGGCAATCGGGTGTCTGGATTCAAACAGGCTGCCCCCCTTGGGCCACACACTCTTGGAGGGAGGGAGGGGCTGATCTAATGATTTTCCTGTGAAACCCTGTTTTGAGAAGAGGTTGGGGGGGTGGGCTTCAAGTTAAGGGACAACTGAAATACTTCAGATGAAACCACCCAAACAAACTCTGAGCCTGAATTTTGCAGATGTCCACTTGCGAAAACCATTTTCCTCCTTATTCAAATGGAAATACTAGACAGGGTGTTTTATCACTCTCTTTGCCATGTGCAACTCTTTTGGCCCTGTAAACTGACACAGGTGTTCTGGCACATGCATTTTACATTTTTTCTTTGGAATTGTAATTTCCTTGCTACAACCAAATGGTGCCATGGTCACAAATGCCAAACCCAACCCACAAACACTTTAGACCTGTGGAGGGCCATAAGGCAATTCACTGAATTGCTGAGTTCTGAGTTCAACCAGATTGTGGCACTGCTGTCTCCCAGCCAGAATGTGACATTGACAGGCTCCTCAAGGCTAAGGCCCTGCATGTTCCTTGGCTTGATGCCAAATGTTCCTTGGCTTGATGCCAAATGTTGCATGGGCTGTGATTCAGATTGAGGTTGGAAAGGAGTGATTTGGGCCATGGTTCTCAAGGAGGATTCTCGATCCTCACCTGATCCTGCCATCCCCTCTCTGAATCTGAAATGACCATTACCCTTGCCCCCTTGTATGATAAATCTCAACACGTCGTGGTTGTCTATCAATGCCCCCCTTAAGGCCCAAAGAGGGGAGTGTTTCACCGGCTGTATTTTGAACTTTTCAACCTCTGTTGCACCTTGCTAATATCTGTGTTTCAATTGCCAACTCCATCTTTGCCCCATCTTCACGCTTTGCCCCAACTCATTACAGGGCAAATGCTTGGTATTAAAGCCAATAAGAAGCGGATGGTTGTCCATTGAGGTTGTTTGCAGCGAAGCAAATGCCCCCCTTGTGGCACCTGTGGCGCACCCATGGCCATGTGTTGCAAGGGAAGAGCACCGGCATTGGAACGAAAACGCTGTGCCCCAGCCTTAACTGAGCCATTGCCCGCACCTGGTCCTCCATCGCCCACTGAGATGAGCCCAGCCCGCTTCAATTTGCCAATTGCGAGTTCAGCCCGCGGCTCCACGCGGAAAGCATTCTGCAAGGCCTTTGGAAATGGTGATCTGTGTATTGTCACACTCGAGGAGGACCTTTGGACGCTCGCTTTCCTGACGAGGGAGGTCCCAATCTACTGCAATAGTTCCAACGCTGGGAAATTACGACTTGTTTGGTTCCTTTGCCATCACTATGCAGCGTTGCTTGAAAGAAAGCATACTACTGTGTTTAAGAACAGGCGGCGCCGCTCGTAAAATCACCTTCACCTTCTCCTAATTTTACAACAACCTGAGAACAGCCTGGGTTGTCTTTACAACCACATCGGGGATCAAGGACCCATAGGGAGTTGATCGGAGGTGTCACCCCAAAGCCCCATCGCCAAAGATACCTGAGTAGTTTTGAAAGACACCATAACATGCTTGGCTGGACCAAATGCACCGCATGCAGCAACGTGCAACTCTCACACCATGGACACACACCTCACAGGTGGGAGTGCAACAATCCTATTTTTTCTACACAACGGGCTTTGCCGAGTGGCTTCACCATGGGTTGTCTGTGGCATGCAGCATGGAGAAGTCCACGCGAGAAGGCAGCTGGGAGGTGGCACTGGCCAGGGGAGGGGGGGGGGGGGGGGGGGCAGTGGCTGGCGTTCAGAATAAGCCTCCCCGTGGGCATACGACACGTTGCTATTTACTACTCCATACACGATCCCACCCTCCGCACCTGAGCATGCTTCATCTCACGAACGTCTCCTTTGCAAATCGGACAGATATGCGTGTCACTGAGCCAGCGATCAATGCAATGCCGGTGATACATGTGGGAACAAGGGAGCTCCCGCAGCACCTCGTCCTCCTCGTAGCTGGACATGCAGATGCAGCACTCCTGACTACCCAGTTCAGCTGCTCGCCGCTCACTGACCACCATGGGCGGTGCAATGTTGTCCAGCTCCTGTCAACGGAAAACAACAGAGCGCTCCGCCTGGGGTGGGCAAACTGTTGACTTGGGTCAACTCCGGAAAGGCGGTGGTCAACGCAGTCCTGATTCTACGCACCAGCCCCGACAGGTGCCCACGTCACAAGCCTTCCCCAGACCGCAAATGTTATATGTTTGGGAGGCATTCTGCAAACACGTGTGAGAAAACTTTGAGCCAAACAGCTCGGCACCTTGAAAAAGTTGGCCAGCCGACTCATGGTCCCCAGTCTGGCGAAGGAAGTGCTCCAGAGGCACAAGCAAGGCACAGAGCAAACATGCAAACCAGTGGGCAATACTTTTGTCTCACAGAAACATGGACCTCAGACACTTGGGGTATGGGACGCAATATGCAAAGTGTGTGGGGGGGGGGGGGGGCAAAATATGGTGCCTAATTCCAAAAAGAAAATGGTGATTTCGAGGTCAACAATGATGGGGGAGGGGGGTTGTGACCTCACCCCCACCCCTCCCCCTCCCCAAAAATGCGGTTTTCAACAACGGGGCTCTGGGGGGTCTGGACCAAAAACCAAATCAGGGGATAATTTTCTCTTCCTCGATGATAATTTTACAAGGGGTTCAACAGCGAAGACAGCCCCTTGCGGTACACAATGCAAAAAGCACATGACTTCGCAGTCGGCCCAGGACACCAAATCTCACTGACTCACTACATGCCATCTTCAGCAAATCCCAACCCAACACTCAACGAAGCCACGGTGCATCGAAAGCAACACTCCAGGCCTCACTTGCAGGCCAAACTTAAGGCCATCCACAGTGGCAAACATACCGCTTCAGACAAACCAGTGGACACTTTTCCAATTCTTTCCCCCAGCTCCAACAGCTCTTCATAGGTCATGTTGTCCACATCGACCTCTGGTTCAGCCACGTACCAGTCACGATTGCCGCCTGCAAACACAAAAGGACAGTGCATCACAAAAGGACAGTGCATCACAACCGCCAGCCCGCTATTCAAAATCGTGGTTGTGGAGGCACCACTCAATCGTGAAACCAATGTGTCATAACTTTCGCATTGTCGTGTCGCATCATCAGCCCCCTGTCTGATTGTCAACCTGTGGGAGTATGCTAACCCCCCCCCAAAAATAGGAACCGGTTCTTATTTTTGGCCCAGTTGGTGGCGGTAGCAGAGGGGGTTCTTATTTTTGGGGGCGACTCCTATTTGTGGACGGCACTCCCATTCAAAAACAGCCAAAGCCCGTTGTGATTTTCAAGGGTGAAGGGAATGTGTTCAAACATGAAAAACCCCTGTAGCACCCTGACTGAACCAACTGGCAAAACTGGTTCACTTGGAGGCACATCACTGTGGCACAGTGCTTTTGACATAGGGCCCAGGCTTGGGCGGTCTGCCTGACTTGGATGGGGGAGGCCCGGGGATGGGATTCCCCAGCCTGCATACCTCAAAATGATCCCCATGTCATAAGGATGTTGTGACGGAAGTTTTCTGATCGTTTGATCAGGCGTTTCTGTGGTGCAAGAAATCTTTTTGTCGGGAGGGCACATGGGGGTTTTGCCATAGGGGGCGCACGGGGGTGGGGCAATCCAGAAAGGCTGGTAGGTTCCTGTGTTGTACCACCAGTGCCCAGTGACAGGTCTTTTGTGCAGCCTGCTTCTTGATTGAGGTCAGTTGTGTCTCTCAAGGGTGGGGGGGGAGAGCAGTTTTGCAGGTGAGAGTGGAATGTTTGTCCTGCTGCTCACCATCTTGGCACATTGCCCCTGTGGCATCGACCATCCTGCCGGCAGCGGAAGGCTTCAAGTGCAGTCATCTCCAGGCAGATGGATCCGACGGTGCTCTCCATCAAATGATATGGAGTTTGTAACACAGGGCTAAACAAGTGTCGGATCACCAAGTGCTGTATACCAGTGGTGCACTTGGTCAGCTGGGCAGTCCTTAGCGGTTGTGTTCTTGGGCTGAGTCCGTCACCTTGCAGCCCGAGCGCAAAGTGGTGGGCAGAGGAGAGGGGGGGGTGGGGGGTTGGCATGACGCCTGGATGGATTGCTCTCCGAAGCTGGCGGCGTCCATCGGCCTCTCGCCACTTCCTGTTGTTTTTTCCTTCAACCCTTGCACTCCGTAGGTGGCGGTGCCCATCGGCCACTCACCACCTTGTGCCCTCCCTCTCCCTGCCTTGCCAATCCTTACCTCCCTACTCGCCCTTCCTTTCCCTCCGTAGGTTATGCCAACAGAGCCCCTGGACTGTCCCTGTTTCACTGCTCTGTGTCCGGGTTGGCACAAGGCCTTGGTGGTTGGCTCTGTTAGCCTGTGGCGGCGCCTGTTGGCCTCTCGCCCTTGAACCTTCTGCTATGAGAAGCAGGCATCTGCACTGCCGCGGGCATCCACCTATGTGGGTGGGAATCCAGAATGCACTTCTGCCCATGGCATCCTCCCCTGACGGCCTAATCAGTGCCTGGTATGTGGTCATCACTAAGACCCCAGGCTGGGAGGTGCTCACCACAACCAGCAACATGAATGTCACACAAGGCCATGGGTGCTAGTTCACCAATGTGTGACTTGCCGGTAGTGCGTTGCAGTAATATCTTCTGGGCTCTGCGCCATTTGAGGCGAGCGCGTTGCAGAAATATTCGCCCAGAGTATCCGCACTCTGTGCATGGCGGAGTATCTTCCTTGCTGGCGGTGGTGAGCAGCCCCGCCCACCACCACGCCCCACAGGAGTGCACGGCAGTGCCTGGTCCCGAGGGAGGGGGGGAGTTCCATAAACGGTGGTTCGTCCCCGCACAGGATAATCGGCATCCAGCGTCATGTCGTGTATGTGGCCTGCTTCTGTTGGTTGAGGTGATTTGTGTCTTTCAAGAGTGGGGGAGGACAAGTGCAATTTGTGGGACACAGGGGGAATGCGCATTCAATAGATTAAATCCTCCATTTCTCAGATGCTGGCAAGATTGAGCACACACATGCGATGGCAATGAAAAAAAGTTTCGCAGAAAAGTGAGAGGAAAAAAATTCTGGTATCTTTGATGCCGATTTTTCGTAATATTCTGCTTCACTGGCTGAGCGCCCATGCACCAGAGAGCATTGATAGTATACAGCTTCAGATGCCACTGCAAACTACAATCATCAATTGAGGGCAAAATCACTCACACCTGCACTGAACATGTAGGATGGTACGAAGACCACAGGGTGCATATGTGGCCCAACAGGGTGGTGGTGATGACGCGCCGTGTCCGGTGGAGAATACGAGGATGAGTACCGGGGAGCATCAGTACGATGATGTTGAGGGGCCCAGGGACGGATCGCTGGGTGCTGGACAGGCACAGGGTCTGGCACAGGGCCCCAATACACTGGGTCAGAAGGCTCATTCCATGTGTTGGTTCTTGGAGCTCTCCAATGTGCTGCACAATGATATACAACATGGGAACACGCAAACGGCCGAAGATGGCCGACAAAAGAAAATACTAAAAACCTGCCACCGGGAAAATTGCCAAAATGGCCAAAAAAATTGCAAATGCAGCCACCCGAAAATGGCCAAAATGGCGGAAAATAGAAAAAAAGCAGCCGCCTGAAAATGGCCAAAACTCCGAAATATTAAAAATGCAGCCGCCCGAAAATAGTAAAAATGCATCCGCCCAAAAATGGCGAAAATGGCCGAAAATGGTGAAAATGCAGCCGCCCAAAAATGGCCGAAAATAATGAAGATGCTGCCGCCCAAAAATAGCCAGATATTTGGTGAAAACCACGTAAGGAGGGTGCCATATTTTTCATGTCCTGTATATTATGTACACCAGGGATCGGGTGAGGTTCTGGGGGGCCCGGGAGGGCATGGGAATGACCGCGTTATGCTACTTTGGGTTCTGCCCATGGATCACCATGAAACAAAATCAGGTTTGCAATTTTCGATTTTTCAGACACCGAAATTGATAACTGCTCAGGCAATTTGTGCAACAACCCTTGACCTTGGCGGGAAGAAAATTGCTTTGAGGGGGGGAGATGGCATGCAAGCCCCCCCCCCCCCCCCCCGTCCTTGGTAGCCATGCCGGGACGAATTCTGGGGGGGTAAGTGGGTCGGGCAGTCAGCCGCCGGGGACTCCCCGGGATATGGGTACCCCCCAACATACATACCTCAAAAAGGATCCCCATGACACGCTGATCATTTTGAACATACACAATTGGGGGTAAAAATTTTCTTCAAAAAATTTGCCTATCAGCACAGGCTTCCATCAGCCAAGATCCGACCGGAGGTTAGGTCAGGGTCAAAATGTTTGGGTATTTGGAGTATAGACACACAGGGTGAAACAAAAAAATTTTCACGCCAAAAATTTTTCCTGCACCAACAGTCTTCCCCCCAAATAAACATAAAACAAGGGGGCCTGTTTTCCCAACCCCCCCCCCTCCTTGGGACAGCGCCCATGCCCCCCCTCTGTGTGACATTCCGTCTGGTTGTTGTTTCTTTACGGGGCCTTGGATAGTCACTTATTCTTCCCTTCGCATGTTGTGTCGGGTTGCTGCTTTCTGTCGGCCGCTGCGGCTGGTGCTCTTGCAGGTGTCGTTTCAGCGTTCGCAGAGCCCAGTGGTTGGTGTGCTGGGGCTGTGCCGGATGTGGCAGGATGCGCCGTTTGCACGTCAGCGGCGCCCAGTAGTTGGCGTATTGGCGTTGTGCTGGTTGTTGCGGAGGTCGTCTGACTGTTTTTACTGTCCACACACCTCCATCCTCAGGCCGTCCACAACCTGCATCGCTGCATTTCCATGTGCATGGGGCCCAGGTGCCCTGCTTCTCCACGCATTGTCCCAGCCGTCCACTACATACGCCCCCCCATGCCGTGGGTCGCACGTGCGCAGGGCGCGTTCCTTGTTGGTTGCGGGTCGCGTGCGCTTCATGGTTGACGCGGGTGGTGTGCGCGCCTGCATGGTGTCCCGGGTTAGGGTTGCCCCCAAAAGCGATTTTCGGGCTACCCTTGGAGCTCCCAGGGCACCTGGTGGCCAAATGGGATAAAAGACATGTAAACAGCGCGGAAAACATGCTCTACGGGTATTTTTCCCCCACTGTGGGTGGTCAGAGAAAGTCCGGAGCAGCCGCACTGATCCAGCTCCAGACTAGACTCCGATCACCGTCATGGAAACTGCTGGACTCACTGTGCGGCGCTCTCATCTGTGCTGCTCAATGTGCCTCTATGTGGTGCAATTCACCAAAGGCTTCACCTTCACTTGCAACACCCTCAGCGCTGCTGTTGCGACGACTGAAGGTGTGCAATCGTAACGCGTCTTTGACTGACGTCGTGTGAGATAAGATGTACAACATGACACGAAACCACATGGCAGGACAGTTGATCCGCCCTAGCATGCAATCCAAATGTTAGTCCAACAATGAACAGTTCAGCAACTGGAGGTCAGCAACTGGTGACCGCAAACATGCCTGTGAGTACAAAAACACGACAAAAGCACTGAAAACGAGCGGAAGCTCCCTGGCAACAGACCTTGACTCGCATTGTGAAGTGTACCGGGGCTGTTGCCGGACGAGCGCACATTAGTCCAAGGCGCTGGAGGCACATTGGACCTGAGAAACAAGCACAACATCAGCATTTTGCTAGGGTTTGCGCACCCCTGCCCCCAAACGACGAGGTAGCCATGCGTATTGTCGTGAGCTGTGAATCGGCATTTGTTGCGTTGGCTCTTTGGCGCTTCTTCGTTTTCTGTCGTGGTCGGGCAAGTGGTTCTCAGACAAAACTCGGATGCATATCACAGATATGAGCTGCAGCCCAAAGTTGGGAGTCAAAATCGTAGCTTTTGGTATGCAGACTGCAGAAGCAATTTTCTTTGCACATATTTGAAACCATCGGGGTTGGAACAATTCGCATCACCAGTTCAAAATTTTTCACCCAAAATTCATCGAATACACTTCTCAAAACACCGGTTTGGCCTGCTTTGGAGAGGTCCATTCCCAGGCTGCTTATGACCAGTGTGAATGGGATGTAACAACAATAAAAATCAAAATCTGCAACGACTGGTGTCTCGCCCAGATACGTTTGTGTCACGAATGAAGGAAGTGTTTTTGATACCTCATCTGAGGCTGCCCTTGAATAACATATCGGCACATTCAGTGACCCAAAAATTTTCCCTGAAAACCTTCCTGAGCCGGCACGCGAGAACCCTATGAAACATCAGAGAGAGAGAGAGAGAGAGAGAGAGAGAGAGATAGCTAATGAGAGAGAGAGAGAGAGAGAGAGAGAGAGATAGCTTATGAGAGAAAGAAGACTTGCGGGTGGGCAGCTGTGGTCTACCGTACCCCCAGTGCCTGAACCTCTGGCATGCATTTTACTGAATATTCCTGCTTATCACGACGCACGATGCCTAACGTCTTGACTACACGTTCCCCCATGGGACATGCCCTCCGTCAACCCCCACTTCGGACAACAAACCTGTCTGGCCGATTGGGCCCGTGCTCTGATCGGTTGGCACCTTGACTCGATTCAGGGCAGCCATTGGACCACCTGCGGCAACAGATGGCGCATGTAGTGGGTGACAGCGCTTGGGCCCAGTTGCAAGCTGCACGGTGTGTACGGATGCACACTTGCACGCTGCCCCACCCCAGTGAATGCTTGGGAAAACCAAACAAATCCTGCATCCCTCCAGAAGTCGTATGCGCAGCAGAAGAATGATCTTGGACGTCCTGGAGGCCACACGTCGCACGATCATGCGAAAATCGTCGAGCTGCATCAACGGGGGGCATTGTACTCAGGAAATTGCCCATTTGCCCACGAAACCAAGTGGGACGCCCCGCGTGGCGAACGCAGCGCCAAACCTCGTTCGGCATTTGGGGCTGCATTGGGGGTTGTGAGCCACGACGCAGATGACACGCAGCAGGCTTGCACGACACCGGGTGTCGTATCGTGCAAGACACAAGATAGATCCCTACAGATCCCTGCAATATGATCTGCGAAGTTCTTTTTGGATCAACAAGTGGTTACTAGCTGGCATGGTCCTGCAGCACAACGGCACCTGACGTTGTATGAACGGTATGGACGTCTGCTTGCGGCAGTGGTTCTGTTGTTCTGCGACCTGGTGCCATTGGGCCTGCTCTGGGGCCATTCGGGACCCGCAGAATAGTCCCGGCGTTCGGTGCAGAACCTCTTGTTTGAATGCTCATACGTGCTGGCCCCTGCGAAGCACGCGAGGTGCGATGCGACTGCATGGCCATGCACACGTGGGTCCGTATGTACTGTCACTTGAGGGGCAACGGGACAGCACACCAACCCCCCCTGTGCGACCACCAACACGCCACCACCACCAAACATCGGGGGCTCCAGATCAGGGTGGTGTGGTTTTCTGAGGCATGTGTGCGTGATTGATTTATTCCTCCACCGAGAATAATACCAAGAGGACGCGTGGCTTCAGGCCAGTGCAATTGGAACGGAGGGCAAGAATCCAGAAATAAAACCAGGTGACTGTGAGGGCCCATGTCACTGCCCCCAAACACCCACGCACTTCCAAATCACTTCGCACATCAGCACTTCGCGAACCAGACATTTAACGACGCGCACAACCATCGCCAATCATACGCATAGGGCAAAATCCGACGCATAAACAATACCTTTAAGCAATTCGTGTCATGCTGTGCCTGTGCCTACATGCACTATGACATGCATTTAAGCACAATCCGAGCCCCATCCGGAAAGAAAAAGGGCCCAGTTAGCAGAGCTAAACTGACACATAATGGTAGTCCTTTGCTTTCGAGCAGCAAACTCTGTGAATGAGGCCTTCATCTGCAGGAGTCGTATGATTCCTTACATCAAATACAAAGACATCATGGGCATAAATATTACAGGAGTCACAAGAAAGCGGCCCCTGGGGTGCATCATGCTAACATTCAGGGCCAGAGATGAGAGCAGGATAAATTTAAGACTCCATTTCCCTGAGTTCTCACTGTAAACCATTCCTGAGGACATCCTACGTCCCTTTTACAACTTTACCCCAGCATCATGATGCTTGCCGAAGAGCAACACCAGGCATGGTAGCACCTGGGGCATGCCATGTTCAAGAGATGCAAGAGAAATTCTCTGAGCTTAACCATCTACCGAACTTCCCATCTGCCTTTTGACAGGAGAATTCTCTTGCAACACATGCATCCACACTGACCACGCCCACACAACCAGTCATGACCAAATCTGCAGCCATAATTTGCACACTGCTCGGGGTCCTACAACACTCTGAAACTTGGCTTCTTGGTCCTCACGTGTAGAGGGGGTGGATGCAGCAAAGCATCGTACAGCAGGTGGTTGGCACTTTTGCTACCCAACTCACCTCCAGCAGTTGAAAAAGTGCCTCGCCCAGCACCCAGCAGACCCCCCCAGTTCCAACCTCTGTGGGGCACATTTTCAACGAGGAAAACTGAACATATCGCATTTGCCCTTGGCAATTAGTTCCACCCACTTAAGGGTAATGCTAAACCATGCATGACGGTGCACCTAGCCCTTTATGCCCCCCACTGTCCCAGCAACCAATGGAAAAGCAGGGTGGAAAGCACATAACTCATGCTGTACAAGCCTTTTTGATCAATGTGAATACTTACAATATTACAAAAATGAGTTGAAAATTTCGAAAATTTGAGCTGTTGAGGCTTCAAGAGGGGGGGGGGGTTCAGGGGTTTGTACACCACAGACCACTCCATTGAGCATCCATTAGATAGTAGAAAATGCACTAGAAGAGAACATGAGGAAAAAGAAATCTGTGGGAAAAAGTTCAAAATGGTGAAGATATCCAAAGATGATGGTGAACAGAACGCCAAAAATTGTTGTTTCCCATCAACCCCCATTGAACATCCCAGGACCTGATCTTGGGGCCCTTGCATTCATTTTTATCCAATTTTTAGGTGGAAAATGCACAGCCCAGAGAATGCGGGGAAAAAGAAATAACAGGGAAATAGATCAAGATGTTGAAGATGTCCTGAACAATAGTCAAAACAACGTGAGAAAAATGCTGTTTCAGTGATTTTTTTGCTCGTTGCCCTTGAAAATTGATCAAGCACCAGACCTTGGACCCCTCAAACCTAACGTGAAAAATCAGCAATGCAAAAATACAGTACTACCATTTCCTAGCGGTAGGGGTGCCCGATAGGACTCGCTTTTTCTTTGGTAGCTGCCGGGGAAATTGCCCAAATGGCCAAAAATATTAAAAATTGGAGCTGCCCAAAAATGGCCAAAACTCCGAAATATTAAAAATGCAGCCGCCTGAAAATGGCCAAAATGGCTGAAAATAGTTAAAATGCAGCCGCCCAAAAATGGCTAAACGAACCAAAAATTATTGAAATGCAGCCACCCAAAAAATGGTCGAAAAAAATGAAAATGTAGCTGCCCAAAAATGGCCAGGGTGTTTCCTTGTAGAATTAAGGCATGAGCTGTCGTTCTTCTTGGGACATGAAATATTGCCTAGGTTGCCAAATTGTGGGGGCTGTTTTCCTCCAAAGTTATGATTGCACCCCAAAGTGGTGCAAAACGCCCCTCTTGCAGAAATAAACACCCACCTTTCACCTACCCTCACATATTGGAAATGAATCTTGGTCTCTCAAATCCTTCTAGAACATATGGTTAGCCGAAAAGGCATCTCCTCCTAGCCAAGCAGTTCACGTTGAGTTGTGGGCACAATCAAAACCAAGATCAAGGGGATCAAGAAGCATAGAATAGTGGGCAAGCAGAACGGAGATGCTGAAAGAGATTGAACGGCACGTAGAATTGAGCTGGAACACACAAGATTCCTGGAGCATGGCTTGCAAAAAAAATTGCTTATCCCAGTGGTGAGGCAATGTGCAACATTTGCTGGGGGATTCACCTTGCAATAGTCATGTTGGAAATACTACCTATTGCTTGATGAGATGTTGAGGAGAGCTTTGCTCCATGATGTGGAAAAATGTCAAAAGAAGGCAAGCGAATTGAGGCATTGAAGCAAACAATAGCATAGTAGTGTCTTGAATGCTGTGGGAGAGCCGCAAAATTGTTCAAGACAATTAGAGCAGTAGCACCACTATACATGTGCATGGAGGAACATTGTGGGGATACCTACATGGTTTCCTACCAATGGAAGTTCAACTGCCCAACCCCCCAAGCACACATGGTGGCCAAAACGAGACCACTTGTGGCGCATTGGAATTCAAGTCATCTTGGAGGGGGTTTATTTTGGTGTTTGCTTGGTGCATATCGCTACAAACACCCAAACAAAATCGCAGATTTGCATGAATTTGCCCATGTTGGGTGACTTGGTGAGCAACGGTGCAAAGCAAACTCATATGCAACGCTCAAACGGAAGTTGTTCTCCATCACCGAAATCAACGATAGAGATAGCAATTGTTAGATACAGCCATTTTGCTTTAAACAGTTTTTTGTCCCATCGAGGTTTGCAGGTTGACACCTAGCCTACTGATGGTATCAACACGTCTACATGTGAAGCATACCGCCATTCGGAGTGCCCAACATTTTACATCACGTTCTGTACCATAATTACAACCTATCACAAACGTCAGCCATAGCAGGCATCTATACCCACAAAACGGGTCCACACAGGGTTGCACCTGTATCACACCATTGCGGCATTGCCAAAGCACAACATTGGAAACCCACACGCCAGCTAGTGGATGTTTTTATATCTTGATGCCCAAAAGGTGAGCAGCCCTTTGTCAAAGAGTCAAAGGGTCGCGACAACGGGCTGACAACAGGGTGCAACAAAGTACTTGTCGCACAACAATGGGGTGCAACAAGGGCACTGCAAGGGTGGGCTACATCCTTTGTTGCACCTTTTTACCCAAAGTAAAAGTGGTGCCCAAAACACCGGTTCAATGAAGCAAGGTCGCAAAACTCTTCACCCATTCTGGCAAACCATCCAACCAGACCCAAATCCCAAACTCAACAACGGTAAATACCCCAAATTTGACCCCCTCCCCGCACACCCCTTGTATTGCATCCCTTTGAGGGATGGTTGATCAATTCCTTTGCGCACCAACAGAGGGCAACACAGAACAAAGGAATATGACACATGCATGCAGGCGTGGTGATTGGTTACTTTTTTTTTTTTGGCTCAGACCAAGATGAGCTGGCGTAGCCTGCTCACTTCACAGTACTCGAGGTGACCCCTCGGGATCAAGGTTCAGAGCTGTCCAGTGCTACGATGCATGCAGGCGTGGTGATTGGTTACATTGCCGGGGCCAGCACCCCAAATGACAAGGTTGAGTTGACAACAGCACAACAAATAACATAGAAGCATGGAGCGAGAGCCGTTTCATGATATTACCCAACAACAAAAAATTGGACCCCACAAATTGGACGAGGGTATGAATTGGGTCATAGGAATGGAAGCCTAGGCAGGTGAACCCCTGTACATATTGGCATGAAGAAGAGAGACAGTTAACGAATTTTAGTCCACACCAATAGAGGGCCGCACAAAGAAAAGAAACGGCATCTGAATTTGGATATTGGAGTATTGTGCGTGATCTATGTACGCTTGGTGTTGTGTTGTGCACGCTCATTGACGGTGTAACCACTGCACTGTGTTGTGTGTGCTCTGGTACACTCTGTGCTGTGACCACTCAATGTTTGCTCTGTGCTCGCTCTGTGCTGTGTTGTGGCACAGTCTGCGTTCCCTCTGTACTAGTGATGGAAATTTCAAAGTGGTTACCACGGGGTAGTGACTGCCTGGCACTGCACTGAGCACCCACTGGCCCCCTTGTTGCTAGCTAGCAGAGGTTGTCCCTATTGATCCAAGGGGGTGGGTCCCTTGTTGTTTCTCCAATGATTCAATTCAAGCACCAATCAAATGAGTAAACATAATGAACACCAGGGACTGAACCTGGGACCACCAATTTGAAAGGCATGGGTGATGACCAATTCAACCATGTCATCATCTGAGTGACACTAGCTAGCCCCAATGTCGCTAATGTAGGCCTTATTTTTTGCCTCTGATTCCCAAGTGTGCTGTGGTTGTATTTCTTGTGGTAGTCTCCTTTTTTAAGCTGGACCACAGAACTTCAAACTTCTGATGACACCCGATACCATGTGCTAGCCAGCCTCCAAATCAGGCAGAAACTTTCTGGCCATGCACACGAGTGTTCAATTGTTGGCAAGATTAAATTGACGCTCTTGACAACTGGTCTCTCAGTCGGGTAAAGCCTGTTGCATATGATCCTCCTTCCCCATGTGCATCCCTTAGCCCTTTCTTTTACTTTCTATATGCTTCCGATACCCCATGAGATTTCAAGAACAAGAGTCCTGACCAAAGCCCGTTCCACTGTTCATCCTAAAGGAGAAGGCCTGACCATTTTCAGTGCAGTTGCTCAGTGCTGTATCATGGGGTTTCTTATCATCTACTGGCTCGATCACCTGTTGGCAACAGGCCAACATTGCCTACACCCCAACATGTACATGGGTCTGTTCTAGCTTTCTTGCAGACCTAGTTCAAAGCGTGAAACAATGGCACTTGGAGAGGATTACACCGAGCTGGGAGTGGCCATGGTGTGCAGTTGAAAAAGAAACAGCAGCATTTTGGGCAATGCAAGCCAAATGGTAGTTTTGGACAGCTGTCTCTTGCTCGTGACCAGCCAACCCACAACAGTTCAGGAAAAAGTATGGAATACATCCATTACCTGAGGAATGCAACTATGTCTGCGCTTCCACCCTTGCATCCTAACCTCTTCCCTTGCATCATGCCTATACTGGACCCTGCCTCATTTGAGGCTGATTTGTGAGTGCACAGTCAGAGGTCTGACCACCCAAAGAAAATCAATCCTTCCTTACCATTTTGTGCCACCATACTAGGTACAAATTTCCCAGTTTGTCCATTTCCCTCAAACCCAGCTCAGGCCCCAAGCAAAGAGAAACCCTTGTCCAAGTGCCTCGCTTCCATGAAGGGTGGCTGACCACCAATCGTCAGCAAGGCTGGTTCCAAATAAAGGAGTGCAGGTTGAGGTGCTTAATTCAGTGGCTAACAAAGCGTCAGTCAGCAAAAGCACAGAACTTAAATGTGTTGCATTTTAATAATTACACTCAGCATGAAGAGCAGAAGTACTGTACAGACTGTGGCGCAAGCAGAATAATCCTTTGGTCAAGCTGTAACAGTAACACACTGTGTGCCAGCTGGGACATCACCATCCAATACACAGTTGAGTACTGACCACTGAAGTGCCAATGCGGTATTCTAATCAAATTAGTCAGAACTTACCAGCAGGTTCCGCCAACAAAGGCAGGACCCCGACAAGAAGCAATGGTAGAAGGCGCACTGGCACCTCCTTCGACGAGAAGCAACGGCACCTCCTTCGAGGTGTGCAATGCGCACTTGGACACCATGGCTTGAGCGATAGCCCCAACGCACCGCGTGGGAGCGATGGTGCCATGAGACAGACCATCACATGATGACAATTTTCCTGGACAGCTCTACGCTCGCAGGACCAAAAAAGGGTGTGGTCTTTTGTGTCGAAAGCACGCGTCAGCGTCACGAGCACTTCAGCGCCTGGGACTGGGCGGCAACTCATCTCGTCAACGAAATGCGAAATGCAGCTATTGATCCACGTGCTTGTCAGCTACCCTTGCGGAGCACTTCTTTCCAAGGCTGTGCGCCTCCTCTTCTCAATGCTGTTGCTCTGTCGAGTGTGGTCGATACCTGTCTATGAAATTGTCCCGCAAACTGATCCTCACAAGCGGGCCTACTCACTCCGCGACAAATCACGGAGGATGATTGCCGGCAACGCGTTGACTTGGGGACCTCAACTGAGCAGTAGACCGAGGCGATGTTGCTAAGGGGCTTGTTTCAAGCCAACCACCCCCACCGCTGATCATGCATGCCTGAATCTTTACGCTTAATAAGAATCCCCTGCAAGGGATATCTCCACAAGGAGAACGCTATCCTCGGAGACGATGTTCAACGTGACTTTCCGGTTCCTTTTCTTGGTTCCGCGTTTCTATCGAGTCACAATAGGAGTGAAACGAAATAGTATGGGCAATCACTATGCTCCCGAGGAGCTTGTGACCCACTGGGGGACATCAAAAACACACAACGACAGACGAGCAACCAAAAGATGCACTGCACTGTCAGGCAACAACTTACAAACCCAAACCACCGAGAGTTTGCAGATGGTCCTGGCAGCTGATAACAGCGCAGAGAACCCGGCCTCACTCGGGGTTTAAAGCGTAAGCTGTCCCCGGTGACATACCTCGCGGCCGGATTCCAGAGTACCTCGTTCTTGGGGAGGCCTGGGAACTTGAATTCGGCTGCTGCCATGGATGCGCCTGGCGTGCACTGGTAGCACTACCTACGAAGCCGACAAAGTCAGGTTACAGGTCCGATTCGCAAGGCGGTCGTTTTCCCTGGATCCAAACATCACATGGTTTTGCACACAGCAGTCAACAGTGGGAACAGGAACGAGGAAATATGGATACTGTGTGGGATACCCATGCAGATTGTTGCGGTCAATTCGTGGATAAATGTGCGGCACGTCACCACTCTGGGTATCCATGCAGAGGGCTTCCTCAACACTTTGAGGCCGATTGGACATTTGCAGCCCAACATTTATTTGCATGTTGAGGGGGTGGATAAGGTAGGGCACAGGACAGGGTCAATTCGTGGGGCAGGGCAGGCAAAATGGTCCACACCTTGCCTGGTCGGGGCGCTGTGGGAAGCTGATGCTGGGGGTTGGGGCCAATGAGGGGAGGGTCTGAAACAAGCCATATCAGCCCCCAGCAGTGACCCCAAAAAATCATAGATAGGACTGTATCCCAAGCTTTAAACGTGTGTGCAGTCACTGTGTGTTGCAAATTTTAAAAAATGTGTGCCCAATGCATCTCAAACATTCTTTCTACCACGTCTCTTGCTCTCTGCCATCCCATCCCAAGTCATGAAAAAGCAGTTGTGAGTCCGCGTGAGAGTTGGAGGCAGTTGGAAGTCCGCATGCGTCTTACGTGCGCCTTGTGTCCGCTGCTCTACACTTTTTCATGCATTCTTAGTGTGTGTACAAATGACATCAACTGTCATGCACGGGGTTTTCACATTTTCCCTTTGGGCCATTTGATTTTGGTGTGGATCGCGCAGATGTACATCACTGAACCAGTGATGTGGCCACCAAAGTGGTTGTTTGCGTTCTGTGCAGATGCTGTGGCGACCTTGAAATTATGCCGGCCAGGTTGAAATGAGGGCTCTGTGTGGTGTACATTGCGATGCATTTGGTCGGTGTTCTGGGGGGCAACCTCTGCTGTGTGGACGGCTGATGCTGAGCAATACAGCATGTGGACAGCTCGCTGTGCATCGGGCCTGAGTTCTTGTTCTCACAAGGGTTGTGAGCAGACATTCTGGCCAGTGGCAGCACATAAGCTTGCTATTGCACAATTCCTTCCGCGGTTCAGTAGGTTCAGGTGTTCATCATCCTCGTCAAAGGCGTGTGCTTGAACGGGGGAAGGCAGGCGTCTCAATTGGGTTGGTGGGTATTGCCAGACATCTGAAAAACCTCGAAGGCGCCGGAATATGTTTGGCTGTTCCATTGTTTCTGGATGGATGGGATGGATGGGGACGAGGACGGGAGGTGTCACCTAATTAAAAAACAGACAAATGCAAACCAGAGGTAATGCACTCCACAGTCAGGCATAAGTGCATCTTTATTCTCTATGCCAAATCAAAAGGAGGACGGGGGGGGGGGGTTGCCCTTCTCCTTTGCGTTTTGTTATTTAACGACATTCTTTTGTGGGGGGGGGGGGGGCAGCACAGCCACCCCCATGCGTTCTAGTCCTTTGTGGTTCATCCCCGCCCCACAGCTGTGTACAGTTTTGCGCCTGTATGGCATGCACCCCTGCCACCACCACAGCATCCCCTCAGCCTGACAACAGCGCGACACTGCCGGCTTGCTGGGCCTGCGGACGTCCCTTGGGTGCCCCCACGTACTGGGGTAAGTGGTCCGTTTCGGCTGCTGCTTACCGGGAAGCACAACAGTCTTTTGTGTGACATGCTTTTGTCAGCAACCGTCAGCCCTGGAGGGGAGTGAGGGGATTGTCCCATGATGGCAGGTACTATGCAGCGATGGCGGATGGGAGTTCAGTTTTGTGATGACAGTGGAATGTTTGTCCCATCCTGCCAGCGCTGACAGGCTTCATATTCAGTCATTCCTATCCGCCATTCCTGGACCGTGAAGTTTGGAGAGGGCTGAACCATAAATATGGGTTGCCGGTTGGTACTTATGGGGGGAAGAAAGTCGATGAAAATAACTGGGTTGGTGCGTTGGTGTTGTCTTTGCGCGCAGGAAGCCTTGTGCTTCACAATAGAGCATTCGGGATTGCCCGCTTTTGGGTCTATGTTGCTGCGCACATTACACGCCAGTGTCGCAGGCACTAGCGCAGAGGTTGAGTAACCTAACTTTGTGGTGGTTAATTTTGTTGTGTCCAGCTCCAGGAACGACCGGATACACAGGACCCTTGAATTCCTTTCGGCTATGCCCTGAACAGAACACGGCACGCCACCTGAATTCAAGTGGTGTCGGAGGGCGTTGATGGAGGACGGGTGGCAACCACGCCTCACACTGTCCCACTGCGAAGATGTCAACTGCCGCGCTTCTCGCGGGCCCAGACCTTGGGCATCGAGCACATTCAACAGTTGCACAACATCATCGGTGATTTGGGCTCTCGTTGACAGCTCCTGGTGGACACACCACCAGGCTCGAGGAACCTGAAAACACGCAAATTTACTCTGCGTGCACAGACCACACAGGGCTCAGTTACCCATCAGCTGTTCCAATCGCAACAGAGACGACAACGAAAGAGCTGAAAGGCAGGATGGACACACCCAGCGACACGGAGCGTGCTGGCCGTTGAACGTGTTCCAAGGCCGGACCGCATGCATTTTGAGATGAAAGGTTGAAAGTTGCTAAAAAGGTGTGGCAAAGAAGCAGACAGAAGTCATGAGAACCCACACAGTTGTCCAGAAAAGAAAAATAAGGTTCTCGCGAAAAACTCCCACAACAATGGTTGAGACTGCGACGCAAAATTCTCGCGTGCGGATTCTAATTCGAAATGCAAATTTGGCGCAAATTTGCAATTTGGCAAGTTGCTCAGTTGCTCGGCATTTCGGTTTGGTAATTATGCGGCATACAAGACCTCTGCGTTGCTTGGGTTCTCGAATGATACTTTCCGAAAATGTTCAAATCTTTGGCACATCTCAAGCAAGAAGAAAACAACAAGAAATTCGGGCGATTGCTCGGTTTGTCGGTGCGTCGTTTTTCAAGGGAATGGCCCACTTACCGTCCCATTTTTTCAAAGGGTTAGCGGCGCGCGAGGTATGGTAGACGGGACTTGTGATGGGATGCAAAGATACGAATGCCATTGAAGGTCTTTTTGGACACAACAGGACCTTCAATGGTCAAACGGAAAGCGGAGATATCGGAGATCTCAAGTCACGGAGGGTCATGGATAACATTTTGGGTAGCCATCGTATCCGGTGCTTTTCCGGTGCTGCACCTACTTGCTCATGGCAGGCCCCCCCCACACGCCAAACGGGATGAAAAACAAATAAAGAGGGCACACGTCTTTTAATGCCCACGCACCTATGTACAGCGGTAAGGAGATGAAAGACGCAGATTTAGGGTGTTAAAACGTTGTACACGTGTTTAAAATTGCCTCGATTGCCTTTGAGGTGGGGGATCGTTGGTTGTGTCTTGCAAGTAATGGTGGTGCACAAAGGTACATGACCCACTTCATTTCCCACCTTGGGTGCAAGAGCGTGACGGGTGCGCATTGGAACGGAATTTAAGCGGCGGTTGCGAACGTACCTTTGCCTCCTCGCGAAGGTTGTTGCTATGGCACTTTGGAAGCCGTAAGTGGGACGAAACGGCAAACTGAGCCATGACCTTGGCAAGGGAATACGAGAACGACCGTTTTGGAGGCAAAGGACGAGGGTGGCATGAGACTGCAAGATGCATGGTAACGGTAAGGGCATGGGAGGTAGACTTACTCACTCACTCACCCACTTCGCATCTCACTTCCATCCGCAACAATCAAATGTTATCCCCGCGCACATTGCACTCCTCTACTTCGCCCCACAATAAGTCTCACATACACTGCCTAACATCGGTTGGCCATATAGTGGGCGTCCGCACGAAGCAACAGCAAGGTCACGGAGCAAACGAGTTGGCATCCGTGCTGCCAGGCTCTGCCGTTGTCCACTTTAGTGCCCGTGCGTTGTTCGCTCAATAAGGTTGGTCGTCCGCTAGGCTGGTGAAGCACTTGACAAAACGCAGCACGACCACCCGCATGCTCACCCACATGCTTTCCTCCTCCTTCTAGTCCATCTCCAAAGTCAAAGGGCAAACGTCGATGAGCGACGATGCCATCGATCCTGGGATGTGCTATACATTGCTGCATTGTGTGTGTGTGTGTGTGTGTGTGTGTGTGTGTGTGTGTGTGACCCTGTTGGCTAATCAATTGCAGACACAACCCCTGCTCTTTGTTTCCAACTGCTCCCACATTGTTTGGGAATTTTTGCAAAAAGGATACCCAACCTCCTGGTGGCTCAGTGTTGTGAAACGAGCCTATACCCAGTTCCCGGCAACACTACCACCGTGGGATGTCTTTTTCAAAACACTGCCTTGGACACTCCCTTGCCCACCAAAATACTGCATGTTCGACGCGGCCGATCCTGCAGTTCAGATGTCCCTCACTTCAATACCTTCGTTCCAGCTTGTACAGTCCTGCCTGCCCCCTCTCACTCCTATCTCAGTGGTTGAAACAATGATTGAAAAAACAGCCATCGCTTCCTTTGTTCCTGCACACCTTTGGTTTTCATATATATTCCTCTTTCTACCGCCCAGGAATTTATTCTGCTTCTTTGCTACTGCACGTAGCACTGTAGAACGATTGTGGTTTGCCATGCCAATTTCATTGTCCCACACTCTCTCCACCATGCTCTACGCCCTTGCTTCCCATCTACACCTAACAACCTCTATGACAACCCTTCGCACATTCTTCCTAGTCTACTTCAGATTGCGCAAAACCACTAAGAGATCGGCGTTTCCGGCTGCCCTGTACCCTCTCTTACAGCAGATTGCTTTTTTTGCAATCTCACCCCATGTGGAAAGCCATAAAACACCACAGGGAACCCCTCCGTTGGGAGGAAGAGGACGACATCGAGCAACCAAACGATGCCGTTTCATCGATACCCAAACCACCTCACACCGAAAGCGCCAGGAAAGCCTACTCCTGCTTCAGGACATGGCTGAACATCCGCTACCAAAACGCCACTGCACACGTAAGTGATGCAGGGGATTTTTGTGTGTGTGTGTGTGTGTGTGTGTTTGAAAAAATTGATGCCTCATTGTTGCCTCCCTTTCCTGCATAACGATGGTCTACTGTTTGTCTTCCTCTGTGTATTCTCTATGTATCTCTTTCTACCACTCTCCATTTGTAATGAGCACTACTTGATTTGTTATTTTCCAATTCACTGACAACATGATTGGCCATTATCTTGCAGGATGACTAGGTGTCATTGGACTTCGAGCAACACCAGATGTTGAGCTATAGAAAAGTTCGAGAAAACCTGCTTCAGATGTGCGGTAACCAACTTTCAATTGCCATGGATTACATCGTTAACATGTGAATGTGATGTCACTCTTCCGGACTGTCATGATGTGCCAATAGTCGAAAGATGTTCCATTGCTTTCATATGCGAACTGAACTCCATGAGATCACATTAGACTTGGTGATACACCGTCACTTTCTGAAGGTTTCATGTCTTGTTGAGAACCGACCTTTCTGCTCTACATTGCTGCATTGTGTGTGTGTGTGTGTGTGTGTGTGCGTGTGTGTGTGTGTGTGCGTGTGTATGTGTGAAACGGTATGACATGAATGGCTGAACATCGTTGCCATTATGTGGTGCCTCGCTTAGAACACTAGACGTACCATTTCATCGCATGGTTCCGAGAATGCTTGCTTTCCGACGACGAAAACCGCTCTCTAAGGCTTCCGATTCGTCTTCAAAGCCTTCATACATTGTTGAGAATCGGCGTTTTGCTTACACTTTGCTGTGTAATATGTGCGTGCGTGCATGCGTGCATGCCCGAGCGTTGGATGTGGAGCGCATGGAATTGGGGTGTCATTACATCGTGGGCTAAGGTCCCGTTGCTAAAGGCACTCTTTCACCGCATCACGCACCACTTGCAAAACACTTAGGGTCGTTTCAACATCCACACGCGTATCATGAAATGCGATACGTGCAAATGTGGCATATCCTTTTGCCAATTTGGATCTTGGCGGGTGGTACGTTGTCTTGGAGGCTGAATTGCACCCCGCCGACGCAGCCGCATCCGCTTGACGAAAACTTTTTCCGCATCATGCCCTTCGGGGATTCCATCACTCAAGGGGCCATGCACGGGAGTGCCTACCGCCGCACCCTCTGGCACATGTTGCGGGACAACGGGTATGATTGTGAGTTCGTGGGAACACGGAACACGAGCATCCACAACAAAGTGACATTGGATTGCGACTTCGATATTAATCACGAGGGTCATAGCGGGGTGCGCACCGCGCACATGATCAAGTTCGGCTACGTCCAAGCCGCGATGACGGAGCAGCGGCCCGACATCGTGTTATTCCACCTCGGCACTAACGATGTCATCCTCGGGGAACATCCCATGAAAACTGCCCAAAACGTGCGCCAATTATTGCGCCTCATACACGCGCAAAACCCGTCAGTCACCATCATCTTGTCAAGGCTTGTTCCCAATAAGGGGACGGATGGGATGGATCGGCGCACGAAACAACTCAACAAAGTGGTTGTCAACACGACTCAAAATGCCAACGAGGAGTTGCCCAAGCGGCTATCGTGCGATGATGATCCAGGTTGTCGTCGTTGCTATTGTTGAGTGGTGCGGATTTCGTGACTACTGCTCGTGGATGGAGGCTAAAGCGGCCGCATTGTTGTCACTGTCACACCGTTTTTTCATCCATGGGTTTCGCGCTCATGGACTCAAGGACATCGCAAAGTAGAGGGCATCTGTCCGGGTATTTGTGTCGTATGAATGGGAAATCGCGACTTGGTTTCACGTGCGCTAGGGTTCGTAGGCTGGTAGCAAATTTTCTATCAATCAACCAACCCAAGAAAAATCAAGCCCGGAAGGAAATCTACTCCATGAAATTTGACAACTCCTCGTGCACACACGCTGAACAAGGACCCATGGGGCCAAACAATTTTGTGGAATTAGTTAAGAGGCACGCATGTGATGCTTGAACATTAACCCACAAGGCATGATCGTTGTCGTCGGGCATGACGTGCGAGATGGCTATTGACCATCTCGAGCAAAACAAAGGGCAAGCAATGTAGCGGATCGGACACTAGACGTATCCATCATTGCATGAGTTCGTCTTTGGTCAAGCATGAGGGTGTCCGGGTTGTCTAGCAATAGTTAGCGAACAACTAGCAATAGCGCGGCGAAGTGGTGTTTGAGGCCGGCGAGGAGTGATGACGATCGATTGCCTCACGTGAGGCGCAAGTGTCGCGATGGGTGACGTGTCACAAACTTCGGTGGGTAAGTTCCGGCTTTGTGTTGTGACACAAGAGTAGGTATTAGCTACAATCAAGGATTTATGTATTTATTGATTCCTTGCCCGCCTGCCCACGTGTTACAAGCATGCGTCATGCATGGCGCTTGTCCGGCGACGGCCATCCCATCGGGTTGCGTCGTTCGACGGATGTTGGTGCATCCTCATCCTTCCGTAGGCGAGCGATGCAGCCGCGAGGTCCGCATGGCACGGCAGCTGGCGACCAACTACAGCGTGTTGCTTGGGGATGTCTCGTGTGAGCTGACGGATCGTGATTTCTTCAAGGACCTGATTCACCCCAATGACTACGGCAACGAAAAGATTGCCCGCCAATTCTACCACTACCTTGCGCAGTTGTTGCCTGCCCCGAAACGCGCCCCGAGCGGCTTCTTTTCCTTGGCGAATGTTACCAGCCCCTTCAACAATCGCCCGAAGCCCCCTGCCCCGTCGCCCCCCCCGAAAGGCAAAAAGAAGCGACCGGAGCCCCCACCGTGTCCGCCCCCGTTGTGGGCGACATCGCGATCTTCTCAACAGCCCCCGACAGCGGCGTCATCCGAGGTTTCGGAAGAGACTCCCCCGGCTCCCACGCCCCAAGTGCATTTGCGAACCACCGTAGTGATGGAGCCGGAGCCGGAAGGGGCGGTTAGCCCTGAATCAGCGGCTGATCTAGCAACGAGCGCAAGGAACACGACTCGTCGCACGGTGGAGGAAACCGGCGCCTCCCATGAGAGCCAAGGGTCGGATGAAACTGGCGCCTCAGGGAGTCAGGTGCTTCGCTCTCCTTCCCTTTTGAGAGCTGCGGACAAACCCAAGGCAGCGCAACCAGTTTTGGTGGACAGTTTCCGTGTGGATGACAAGTTGCTGTCCCTGCCGGTCATGATCGGGGGACTTCTGGTGGCCGGGGGCTGTGCGCGGCTGCATAGCCGATGGAGACGAATCTAGCAAACGGAACGTGCGTTTGGCGTCAACCCCCGGAGTTTGGCGGCTGGTGCTCTTGTTCGTTGTTGTTCCGCCGTTTCTCCAGCGAACTCCAGCGCAAGTTGTTACCGCCCTGAAGCTGCGGTGCCTTTTGTGGACCCTCCAGATTGCAGAACAGAGGTGACTCTGTTGACTGATGTCCAAATCGATCGTTGCCCCGCGCACCACCACCAACGGGAACCGCGTAACGCGCGTGTTGCAGAATGGAAAACCTCGTTGCATAGCAAACAAGCCCCGTTCAACGACGTTGTCTGCGCAGCAAAAAAACAAAGCAAGAGACAACACATCACAGCACACTACGTCCAGAGATCAGCGGCATTTACTGAGACATCGGCTCGGCACCTTGGGGACAGTAAGCGTATGTTCCGGTGACACTGCTTGGACATACATCATGCCTCATCAAAAGTCAATCTCCTTAGCCAAGTCCAGGCAAATAGATGTCCGTCTGAGCCCTTACGTTCCCAGGCGCCAGCACTTTCAAACCGTTGCATGGAGACCTCCTGATAGAAACCAAACAGCCCATTGGGTAAATTGTTGCTGTGGTTCACGTAGCCATAAAGCCTGAGGAATCGCGGAGACAGTCGTGGGGATGATCACAAGCAGGCTGCACATTCTGCACAACCAGATCCCTCGCCACAGGGGAGAGCCCATGGGGCCACAAACCATGCCCACGGAATTCTTTCACACGCACTTGCAGGGCCAGGGCAGGGGTGGGGCCTGTGGCAGACATTGTGCCCAGTGTCTACACATCGCTTGGGTTGAATCTGGCTGAGGCCAAGAACGGCCAATACAGTCCCAGGAACAATTCCCAGAAACTCATGAAGATGCACAACTGTCCATGAATTCTAAGTCCATGAATTCTAAGCCTAACATAACCCCAGGGCCCTAGCCTTACCCTCGAACCTCAACCATGAGAGCCGCGGTATCTATGGTGTTCCTGAGACCTGCGTGCTTTGAAACGACCGAGAAGCTTCAGGGATGTTTCTCGGTCGTGAGTTGCACAATTCACACCGCACCGCCTGCCCAAATTTGCCTACACACACGTTCTGAACAAACAAGTGATCAGTTTCTCACACACCGTGTCCAGATTGGATTACTCTTTATGTATACCTCAACCACCATTGGTGCTTTGAACTGTCCACAAGGGCGGACCTGAGCCAAAGCCGGACAAATGGACAAGGCTGAGCCCGTCTCAGATTTTCGTGCTCACTCGAGGCATTGTAGGGTAAGCGCAGGAACGGACGCAGTGGAAAGGACATCCACCCCGCTCAAGTAGTTCAGGTGGAAACCGAGAAGGCAGGTGCAGCGCAAGCTGATAAAACAGGCTTACACTTGCAAGCGAGAGGTGATTTCAGCGCGTTTTGCTTCCCATGTGTTTCCATCGAGCTGGGCTAACGCGATATTATGTGTGGTATGCCCCCCTTTTTCACACACCTCACCGTCATGGACCCCTGTTACGCATGGAAGCGCAGCCATGCGCTCGAACCCTGTCTGGCCACGTGTTTGAGGTTCAGCAACGCATATTGCTTCGACAGAGGGAGAGTCAGCCATATATGCATCCGCATGGTCCCTTCAGAAAAGAACTGAGGTACTCAGTGTAACACTGATGTATGGAAAATATGGCGTATGAATATTGTACAGTGCCTGGTGTAACCCCAGTATTTTTTTTTCCTTGCTGTAACCCAAGTAACAGAGAACTGAAAATAATGTGGCCACGAGTATACCAATTTAATGTACTGTTGGGTGTAGCTCGGACTCGGATTCCGCTTACAGAAAAACAGGTCTGCTCTTGTTCCGATAACAAAAAAATGTACTCAGAAAAAGAAGAAGAAGAAGAAGAAGAAGAAAGAAAAAGTGTATTTGGGTTACAATAGATAAACACTCAAGTTACACTTCTTTTTCTTGTGGGGGCAAGTGCCAGCAAAAGCACCCCAAGGACATTCTTTCTGCACAGCACACGATATATGGCCACACACCACACTCTTTTTTGAGTCAAAGCTTCAAGCCCTCCTTAGGAGCTGGGTGCATGCTCACTGGATGAGTAGATGAGAGAAGGAATTGCGAGCAAGAGCAACAAGCAATAGTCCTGTTTACTGCCCAATTACTTGAGCGAGGTATCTCATTTCGAGATTTGATCAAGCCATGCCCTGGGAAGAAAAGCTTGTGCACGTCAACAATGTAAGCTACAACCGAGCTGCTGTGTGTTGGTGCAATGAACATGCAAAGGAGAGCAGGAGACAAGTGCCAAATGTGGGATTGCACTTGCAGGTGATATTTTCTCGATGGATGTGTGTTGTCATTACACGGTAACTGTAGTACCACAAGGAATGCAGGTTCTGTGTGAATGAGTGGCGTGTAAGTACTGTGCATACATGTATAAGCAGTTGCTTTGTTTGTGCACCTTTTGGATTGTCCCATGGTCATTGTTGGGCATCTCTCTTATGGGGAGCATGTGTGGTCATGGGAACATCTGCTAGTAGACAATGCCATCATCAACATAGCTTCTTGTTTGCGCTGGGCGTATTGTGGGATGTGGATGCGCAGCAATTTATTTATTAAGTAATTCGACCTAGCCCTTGATCAAAGGCCAAGATGCTCTAGCAGCCTCTGGCATACATATGCAAGTGCCATCTGTGTTCGCTTCAGTGGCGGGTAGGGAAGCATTGCATGTCGAGAGTGGAGGTGTTGGCGCAGCCGGCTGTGCTTGCACTAGGGCACAGCAACGAACATGCTCTACAGCGTGCTAGTCTGAAGTTGGTCCGGAAAAGGGCAGGGGTGTCTCACTGGGCACAAAAGTTGTGCTGGGTGCTCGAATCATATTCGACGGCATTACAGGAGGACACACCAATATGGCGCATCTCTATGGGGGCTCCGTAAGTACACTGCCCCCTTCCAGTACCAAGGGACATGCTGACAGCTGCGGCAAGGCTTCTTGGGTGGGTAACCCTGCATTGACAAAATCCCCTATCAGCGTGAAGTATGGGACACATTTCCCGTACATTCATTTTCATTTCAAAATTCATTTTCGCCCGGTTGCTCCACCAAAATTCATTTTCGCCCCCCCCCCCCCCGCCAAAATTCATTTTCACCTGGCTGCTCTGCCAAAACTTATTTTCACTTGGCCGCTCCGTAAAACTTCATTTTCACCCGGCCGCTCCGCCAAAACTGATTTTTGCCCGGCCGCTCCGCCAACATTCATTTTCGCCCGGTTGCTCCGCCAAAATTCATTTTCAATCAACCCCTCCGCAAAAAATTATTTTCGCCTGGTTGCTCTGCCAAACTTCATTTTTTGCCCAGCCGCTCTGCTAAAATTCATTTTCGCCCGGCCTCCTTGCCAAAATTGATTTTCGCCCGGCTGGTCCGCTTAAATTCATTTTCGCCCGGCCGCTCCACCAAGATTCGTTTTTACCTCGCCGCTCCGCCAAAATTGATTTTCGCCCGGCCGCTCCGCCAAAACTCATTTTCACCCGGCCAATTCACTTTCGCCCGGTTGCGCTGCCAAAATTCATTTTCGCCCGGCGGCCCTGCCAAAATGAATTTTCTCCTGGCCACTCCGCCAAGTTTCATTTTTTGCCTGCCGCCCCGCCAAACTTCATTTTCTCCGGGCCGCTCCGCCAAAATTCATTTTCGCCAGGCCACTCCGCTAAATTTCATTTTCTCCCGGCCGCCCTGCCAAAATTCATTTTCTCTCAGCCGCTCCGCCAAAATTCATTTTTTGCCCGGCTGCCCCACCAAAATTCATTTTTGCCCGGCCAATCCGCTGAAATTCACTTTAGCCCGGTCGCCCCGCCGAAATTTGTTTTCACGTGGCTGGTCCGCCAAAATTCCTTTTCGCCCGGCCGCTCCGCCAAGTTTCATTTTTGTCCGGCCGCTCCGCCAAAATTTATTTTCGCTCGGCCGCTCTGCCAATACTCATTTTCCCCCGGCCGCTTTGCCAAAATTCACTTTCGCCCTGTTACACTGCCAAAATTTATTTTCACCCGGCTGCCCTGCCAAATTAAAATTTTTCCCGGCTTCTCCGCCCAGTTTCATTTTTTGCCTTGCCTCCCCGCCAAAATTCATTTTCGCCCGGCCGCTCCGCTAAAATTCATGTTCGCCAAGCCGGTTCGCCAAGATTCGTCTTCACTTGGCCGCTCCGCCAAAATTCATTTTCGCCCGGCCGCTCTTCCAAAATTCATTTTGGCCCGCCAAAATTTATTTGCACCCGGCTGCTCCGCCAAAATTGATTTTCACCTGGCCGCTCCGCCAAAACTCATTTTCGCCCGGTTGCGCCGCAAAAATTCATTTTCCCCTGGCCTCCCTGCCAAAATGAATTTTCTCCTAGCCGCACTGCCTGTTTGCACTGCCTAGTTTCATTTTTGCCTGGCCACCCCGCCACAATTCATTTTCGCCCGGCCACTCTGCTAAAGTTCACTTTCGCGCGGCCGCCCCGCCGAAATTCGTTTTTGCCTTGCCGCTCCGGCAAAATAGGTTTTTGCCCGGTCCTCCGCCAAAATTCAGTTTCGCCTGGCCACTCTGCCAAAAGATTTTCGCCCTATTGCTCCGCCAAAATTGATTTTTGCCCAGGCGCTCTTCCAAAATTAATTCTCGCCCGCCCGCCCCGCCAAAATTCATTTTCGCCCAACCTCTCCACCAACATTGATTTTCGCCTGGCCACTCTGCCAAAATTCATTTCCGCCCGGTTGGTCCGCCAAAATTTATTTTCACCCGGCCGCTCCACCAAAATTCATTTTCGCCCGGCCGCTCCGCCAAAATTTATTTTCACCCGGTTGCTCCGCCAAAATTCATTTTTGCCCGGCCGCTCCGCCAAAATTCATTTTCCCTCGGCCACTCCGCCAAAATTCATTTTCGACCGGCCTCTCCACCAAAATTCATTTTCGCTCAGCCGCTCCACCAAAATTCATTTTCACCCCGGCGCTCTTCCGAAATTAATTCTCGCCTGCCCCCCCCCCCCCCCCCCGCCAAAATTCGTTTTCTCCCAGCCGCTTCGCCAAAATTCATTTTCACCCGGCTACTCCGCCAAGTTTCATTTTTTCCCGGCCACTCTGCCAAAATTCATTTTCTCCCAGCCGCTCCAACAAATTCATTTTTGCCCAGCCGGGCCGCCAAAATTCATTTTCGCCCAGCCGGGCCGCCAAAATTCATTTTCGCCCGCACCTCCGCCAAAATGGGGGGGGGGGGGGGCTGCCGGTCACCGACATCAACGAAAGGCTGGAAGTCAAATTTTCTAAGATGCCCTGAACCACTCTCCAAATATGGTCTCTGTGGCTCCTAGTGGACATTGCCTTCGTGGTCGGTGCGGATGAGGAGTTGCATGCTGGACTTGCTTGGGGTGGAGCTGCTACGATAGCCAGTGGGGTCACATGCAGGCGCACGGTGTTAGCATCACTAGGGGGGGTGGGCGGGGGGGCTGAGAGCAAAGGGCCTGAGCAAGACGTAAATGAGCTCGCCAACAAGGTGCGCTTTTCCCACCCACTGTTGATGTGCCTTGCATCCAATCAAAATTGAACAATAAGAGAAGATTAGAGAAGATTAGCATAGTTCAATTCGTCAGTGCGCAGTGTGCATGCACACTGCTTCCCCACTATCCATGTTGCCTTCTGAGAGTAGGAGCGACTCAAGTGGATGGGGCATGTTCTTCTTTCTTCTGTGTGCTCTATTGTTTTTTTTTTTGCAGCTAGGGAATCAGGGCTTCTGGCACTTGCCCACGGCTATCCACCAATGTAGGCAAGCAGTTGTTTCAGATCACCCCAATGTTCACCATGCATGTTCACTTGAAGTGCTCGTGTTCAACAAATGGAGGATTCTGCAGACAATGATGATGACACACTCACCCATAGCCATGGCACACAGCGGCTGGATACCAGTTAAAGACAAGCACACAAGAAGCAAGTGGTGCATCGCACTTGGGTCCAGTTAGATCAATCTAGTTGTCTGTGTCCGTTGCTGAGCACCTGGGTATGAAGTCTCATTTTCATGACCAATATCATGCAGGGGCAAGCTGATGCAACAAGGGTCTGCTCGCTAAACATGGTTGTGTCAACGTATGGGACACAGGGCCAGCAATGCCCCCGTGTGTGACCCTGCAGGCACGTGCACAGATGCCATGTTTTGGGGCGCCAACACCAATTTAAGACAATGCGCAGCCAAGCACATGAGACATAGGCATTCTAAACACAGACTATTTGGTCACTAATAGCTCTACTGAACATGGCTCTTTGTGCCGGGCCTATGCAACACGTCTTTGGTGGCTATTGAAGCATAGACCCTTGAAGATCCTAATACCATGGTACACCACCCTAACCAGTGTATTCGGTCCCTGTATGTGTGTGTACAGTGGAGTGTGCTTGCATTTCTGACTCCATTCGGCCCTATATGGGGGTGCGTGCCATGGACAAGTGTGCAACGCGGTGGCTATGGCCATTGGTTGGAATGGGTAAGGGAATGGCCTTTGTGGGACCATGTGCACTGAAAGCAACTGGAGTCTCCGATGGGGTGTGCCCCTCATGGGACCACACTCAGCGTATCACAGTTACTTGGGTGGGATCTTCACGGGTGTATTGAAGAATGGGCTCCTGCAGACACAACTCTGGGGGCAGGGGTGGTACGTGAATGAGGAACAAGTTATCCAGCAGGTGAGTGCGACATTCTGTAGGTTACTTTCCGATTCGACATCCTCCCGAGCCCACACTATGATCACCACAGGAAACTCTGGGTACATTTGTTATCACAGCAAAAGGCGCCCATGGCAATGTCACTAAAGAGCTTTTTGTTCGGAATTTGTTGCTTTGCGGCCTTGTGCTGAGCAGCATAAAGGTTAGCATCCAACATCTGCATCCCCCAGCAGGGGGGGATGATGTTGGCATGTGCGGTGTATCGATGTTGTGCATAACCATGCAACCACACACACAAGGATCCCCGGTAACCCAACCGGGCTCAGCGTGGGTCTTGCAACCGAAAGGTTGTGGGATCGATTGCCGCATTGGGCATGCCTGGAGGCGGTTGGTGGCAACCATGTATCAAGGGCATCCTTTTGGAGGAAATCGCCAAATTGAGTAGGCCGTGGAGGCTGACTCTCTGCCGCGAGCACCACCAGCTGGGAAAGCCCCAACACACACACACACACACAACACATGGGGCAACACGGCAATGGCGGGCTCGCTGAACTAATACCGTGGAGCTGGCCTAGCGGAAGCCACGGAGCCACCACCCCACTTCCAAGGTGGTCCTGGGGCAGCGAGCCAGGTTCTGGCCTAAAGTGCACATCGCACTGGTCGAGGGGCAACACAGGGACACACCCCCGGCCTGCACCGTAGGCCTCACCAATGGGGAGCGACCTGACCCGAGGACACCAGTGTGGCCATACAGGCTCAACCAGGAGCCCTGGTAAAAATGGTGAAACCCCACGCAACCACACACACACACACACACACACACACACACACACACACACACACACCCGCCACCGCCCCCTTCAGCATCCCCCTCCACCACCGGTACCGCCGATGGATGGGTGGCGTGTCTAGTCCTCGTATTTTTTATTTTTGTCATTACCCAGTCCAGACAGCAGAGCAGGCAACAGAGCACACAGAAAAACGAGGCACCGAGCACAGCACACCTGCAGCAGTGCCCCCCGTCACCGGTACTGCCGGCCGACGGGAGCCGCGTCTCCTCCTCGGATTCCCCTTTGGTGGGGATTCGAACCGGCGTCTTCAAGGCAGCAGCCGGCTGCACGGCCGCTGTGGCACGCGGCCAAAACCAGGGTTTGGAGCCGCTGGCCCTCAGCCAGCCCATGCTTTTGTATTATCATGAGTTCAGCAGAGACAAATAGGTCACATAGAACCAGACGCCACCCCAACCCCTTCCACCCCCTCCCAGCACATGAGCTTCAGCGGCACCCGTGGGTTTTCCGCCCCCCGCGTCCGCCAACAGCACAGCGGCACCCGTGGGTTTTTCGCCCCCCGCGTCCGCCAACAGCACAGCAGACTCGCCCAGCGGGACCTCCACGCAGGGGAGCACGGGAGAACGGACCAGGGATGCGGGACGCGGTAGGAGCACGAGCCCCACTCCCTCTTGTTGCATGTTGCGTGTCATCTCAACCCAGTTCCTGAAGCCCGGCGACAGGGCAACAGAACAAAAGAACTCATGGTTTGGTCGCATCATTGTTGAACCTCGCAGTTTGAGCATGATTTGAAAGATTTGGGCGTTGCACACACACACACACACACACACACACACACACACACACACACACACACACACTGCACACACACACACACACACACACCGCACACACACACACAACACACACACACACACACACACACACACACACACGCACACTCACACACACACACACACACACCAGCTGGTGGGACCCCTCCCCAGACCGGAAGACAAAGGGTTACTTCTTTTGCGTACCCCTAAGAAGGTGGAATGGCAGTGGGAAATGCCCTTTTTGGCGGACCTGCTACGTTGGCTGAGGGAACTGCACTAGGCCCCTGAACCAGGCACAGTAACGTTCTTGGAACTCGCACTGGACTTTGAGGAATTTGCGCAACGCACCCTCCCACACGCTCCACAGGCAAAATTTAAGGGCACCACCCTTTCACTGCAGGAGAGAGGCCGGGTCTTACGACTGGCAATGGCAAATGCGCAGCGCCTGGTCACCAAAGGCCATTTGCATCCAGCGCGTGTGGTCACACGCTGCAGCTCTTTAGTTCCTTTGGGGGGGCCGGCACTCTGCGGCCTGAACTGCCGCCCCTATTTCACCTGCCGCAGTGCCATGAACATGCACGTTCAGCAGTTAGCGGCATACTGTGAGCGCACGTGGGCCACCAAGGTTGGTCTCAACAGAATACACAAACTGCGCCCGTACACACATAGGCCACGCAGAACAGCGCAGGAAGTGGAGGAGCATCGACTACAGCGTGCACTCCAGGGGAATCTGCAGTTGGGGCTGGCTCCGTCCTCAGAGCAGACCACTTTTGCCAAAGGGGGGGGGGCTGCTCCTCCTTTGCAGCTGATTTCTTCCCTGTGATAGGGGATGGGAAGCTCCCACAGCGCCCCTACACCGGGACACGCAGGCGCGCAAACACACACAGGGCGCCACCACCGGCGCCGCCGGCTGATCCGTCAAAATGTGCCCAGCACTCTGCTGACGCATGCACGACCTGCAAGAGACTTCGGCGCACAGCTGAAGCATGCTGTGCGCTGGGACATCACGCTGATGACCACATAGCACGCAGACCGCAACTGCAACTATGCCCACTGCATGGCCTGCCACCGTGCCCGAGGTGCACACTCAAGCAAAGGGGAGTGCGCCACTGCTGTCAGCGGGGACACCATAAAGTGTGCACCCCAGTGCCTGCACGCCGGAAGCGCCCACTTGCTGCACATGCACAACTGCCCAACAAACGACCACGCCTGCAAGGGCCTGCACGTATCTCTACGGGTCTGCTGAGGTCCCCACACCAACCCCCCACCCCTCCAGCCCCCAAACGCAGGAGGCCGAAAACACCCCCCCCTCCGTCCCCACAAGCCCCAGTTCCACGGGGGCTGGAGGAGACCGTGGCCGAGGATGTCGCCCGCCCGCTTTTCGTGACGAGGCACGGGAGAGCAAACACTCTGGATACCTAGCCAGCAAAATACAGAGGTTCTGATTCCGCAGAAGGGAGGGAAACAACGTCACAAAGAGGCCTCAGCAGACCTGAGCCAAATGAGGCATCCAGCCCAACGCTGCACAAGGATCCACCTCTAAAAGTACAGATCACACACACATACACACACACACACACAAGCCCAAGGGCTTAACGGCAGGCGGCAACAGATGAGATGAAGCGGAGGATCAGCTTGGCACAAGAATGCACTAAAGTCATCACTCCAGTCTGCCTACGGTATATCCCTTGCATGGCATAAAGCCATGTAACAAGATGCGCACCGGGTGCCCCCCCATGTGGCTTTCTAGCGCAACTACTTGCAAACACGCTATCAACTGCAGCGTAGGATGTCACCCCTCCTGATGCTGCTGCTGCATATTTCTTTCTGCAGTACTGCCTGCAGGGGTGTTCGTGCCTCATGTAGGAGCCTTCCAGCCTTCGCCACTTCAGTCTCTCTTCTCTCTTTGCGTTGTCCGTAGTCTGTCAAACCGTGTTCCATTTCTCAGTCTGCAGGTTCATGCGGTAATGCTGTTTGCACCTGCGCCACGCCACACCACGTGCATGTGAGGATAGCCACACAATTTTCTTAGTCTTTACACATTTCTGCGATGGAGTACCAGCCATTGGTTACTGCCCCTGCCCCTAAGCCCATGGGTGCCATGGTGGGCGCCGTGATCGGCGCTTGCGTCGGTGCCGTCATCCTGGCCGTTGTCGTGTCTATGGACACCGGTTCTACCACCACCACTTTGTACGCCCCTGCAGCCACTGCGGTCCGCCCTGTTGTTGGTGGGGTGACCGCTCTGCAGGAGATGCCCGTCCGCCACGTCCACATCCCGGCCGCCGCTCCTCATGCCGCTGCCTTCGAGCAGGTCGAGCCGGAGGCCGAGGTGCTCACCACAATCCAGGCCCCTGCCGGTGAATGGATGCGGTGGGCCTGGATTGCCTTCGCTGGTGTCTTCGGTGCCCTCAATGGATTCTTCTTGGCCAACCGCGGTTCCCCGAAGCCCTACGTTGGTGTGGAGTGTCTTCCTTGCTGTCGCGGATATCCCGGGGTGTTGGACGCATGATGTGTGCCCCGTGCGTCGTTGCCGCGGGGCTCTGCATCGGACGTGTCCCTGTGGAGTCGAAAACGGAGCGCGGGGATTCAGCGGTCCCCGTCCTCCCCGCCCCTTGTCCAACAGCCCAGGTTCCATGGGCAGTCCCCCCAGAACGCGCGACGGTCCCCCCGACCCCCAGGAATAACGCTCACCAAATGACCGCCCCCCCCCCCCCCCCCCTTGTGCCTTTGGGCACGGTGTGTGGGCCTGGCCCACAAATCGTCAGAAATCCACCACTGAATCCCCAGTCACACATGTTATTAATGGTTGCAGTAAATTGAGGCCGTGGATCCTCACTGACAGAGGGAGTCTCAGGCACAGGCACGTATGTGAACAGTGCGTACGTTGGAGTTGTGGCAAGATAGGGACAATCATGATGATACATATATCGCACGAAGTCGCCCCCCCCTACCTTGGAGGTAGGGGGGGGGGTAGGGGGGGGTTGGGGGGGGTAGGGGGGGGGTAGGGGGGGGAGGTAGGGGGGGGAGGTAGGGGGGGGTAGGGGGGGGGGTCGAGAAGGTAGGGGGGGGGGATGGGGGGGGGAAGGTGGTGCACACACAAGGCGGAACACACAAAAGGCGGCCTGTGGCCACCGCAAGAGTCTTGTTATTTAAGGGGCCACAGGCAAGGCGGTACACACAGAAGGCGGTGCACACACAAGGCGGAACACACAAAAGGCGGTCTGTGGCCACCGCAGGAGTCATGTTATTTAAGGGGCCACAGGCAAGGCGGTACACACAGAAGGCGGTGCACACACAAGGCGGTGCACACAAAAGGCGGTCTGTAGCCACCGCAGGAGTCTTGTTATTTAAGGGGCCACAGGCAAGGCGGTGCATACAGAAGGCGGTGCACACACAAGGCGGTGCACACAAAAGGCGGTCTGTAGCCACCGCAGGAGTCTTGTTATTTAAGGGGCCACAGGCAAGGCGGTACACACAGAAGGCGGTGCACACACAAGGCGGTGCACACAAAAGGCGGTGCACACAGAAGGCGGTGCACACACAAGGCGGTGCACACAAAAGGCGGTCTGTAGCCACCGCAGGAGTCTTGTTATTTAAGGGGCCACAGGCAAGGCGGTACACACAGAAGGCGGTGCACACACAAGGCGGTGCACACAAAAGGCGGTCTGTGGCCACCGCAGGAGTCCTGTTATTTAAGGGGCCACAGGCAAGGCGGTACACACAGAAGGCGGTGCACACACAAGGCGGTGCACACAAAAGGCGGTCTGTAGCCACCGCAGGAGTCTTGTTATTTAAGGGGCCACAGGCAAGGCGGTGCATACAGAAGGCGGTGCACACACAAGGCGGTGCACACAAAAGGCGGTCTGTAGCCACCGCAGGAGTCTTGTTATTTAAGGGGCCACAGGCAAGGCGGTACACACAGAAGGCGGTGCACACACAAGGCGGTGCACACAAAAGGCGGTGCACACAGAAGGTGGTGCACACACAAGGCGGTGCACACAAAAGGCGGTCTGTAGCCACCGCAGGAGTCTTGTTATTTAAGGGGCCACAGGCAAGGCGGTACACACAGAAGGCGGTGCACACACAAGGCGGTGCACACAAAAGGCGGTGCACACAGAAGGCGGTGCACACACAAGGCGGTGCACACAAAAGGCGGTCTGTAGCCACCGCAGGAGTCTTGTTATTTAAGGGGCCACAGGCAAGGCGGTACACACAGAAGGCGGTGCACACACAAGGCGGTGCACACAAAAGGCGGTCTGTGGCCACCGCAGGAGTCATGTTATTTAAGGGGCCACAGGCAAGGCGGTACACACAGAAGGCGGTGCACACACAAGGCGGTGCACACAAAAGGCGGTCTGTAGCCACCGCAGGAGTCTTGTTATTTAAGGGGCCACAGGCAAGGCGGTACACACAGAAGGCGGTGCACACACAAGGCGGTGCACACAAAAGGCGGTGCACACAGAAGGTGGTGCACACACAAGGCGGTGCACACAAAAGGCGGTCTGTAGCCACCGCAGGAGTCTTGTTATTTAAGGGGCCACAGGCAAGGCGGTACACACAGAAGGCGGTGCACACACAAGGCGGTGCACACAAAAGGCGGTCTGTGGCCACCGCAGGAGTCATGTTATTTAAGGGGCCACAGGCAAGGCGGTACACACAGAAGGCGGTGCACACACAAGGCGGAACACACAAAAGGCGGTCTGTAGCCACCGCAGGAGTCTTGTTATTTAAGGGGCCACAGGCAAGGCGGTACACACAGAAGGCGGTGCACACACAAGGCGGTGCACACAAAAGGCGGTCTGTGGCCACCGCAGGAGTCATGTTATTTAAGGGGGGTGCGGGGGCTGTCCCCCGCGTCGAGCGAAGCAAGCCGTCTGTCGAGCGAAGCGAGCCGAAGGTAGGGGGGGGAGGTAGGGGGGGGAGGTAGGGGGGGGGGGTAGGGGGGGGAGGTAGGGGGGGGGGGGTAGGGGGGGGGTAGGGGGGGGAGGTAGGGGGGGGCGACTTCGTGCATACTATCGATGATAACATAAAAAATCCCACCAAAAAAAAACATTGTACCCCAAACACCCCAGGACCACCACAGTGCACTGCAAGATCTTCTAGGATCGCAACAGCCTGAAGCCTCCAAGGGACAGGCGTTGAGGGGCTCTGAGGGGAGACCATTGGCTCAGGGTTTAGCCCAAAACCCGGTACAGTGCACGCACGGAGCGGATACTCGCTCCTGAGCTAGTCTTCAGCTTCAGCACCACAGTTTTGCACTGTTCACCTGACCCACACCACTGAGAAGGTATCGGGGCATTTGCGAATCGTACGCCCTGCGCCCTCATCTATTGACCAGAGAAGTTTAGGACTGATGTCAGTCCCTCAACCTCCCCCTTTTTCCAACGATGTACCTCGCCAACAATGAGGACCCTCCGCTTGTTCGCTGTCTTCCCGTTTCGCAGCGCCGGTTGAAACAAAAATGCAGATGATCTTCTGACCTGTTGAATTTTTCGTGTGCTGTGTTCTGAGTGCGGTTGTTGACCCAAGAGCCTTGCATACTCGAGCTTCTGAGCCCAATGGTAATTCTGTCGAGCATGAATGCAGTCACGTGCAGCTGTATTGTTGGTGTAGTTCCACAGACAGAGTTGCGTTCCTCCTACACAGTTCCCAGAAATCTTTGCGCTGCGCTTACATAGTTTCTACCCTGCGGCATCTGGTACACTGAAGTTGTGTCGATTGTGTCCATAGTGCATCGTGTTGTCCGTGGGTCCGAGATCTCTTTCTTTTTCCAATGTGTGTGCCATGGTACACAGTTCTTCATGTATCTGTTTCCTCCTGTTGTTCTACAAATATCTTTGTGCGGTTGCTGCGCTGTTCCTTGGTAGTGCGGAAATGCACAAAAAAGACAGCTGGTCACGTGGAACTTAGTCCAGGAATGATGGGTGAGCTTGTGAGATTGTCACTCATTTCACGGTCTGGGGGGAACCTGGCCCCTAATAAGGCAAAGGATTTTGCTTTCTGGTTCGTTACAAACCGGCCGCCGGTTGGCGGACCACCGCCAGCGGTCACCGGCCAGCCCTCAGTTCAGTTGAGCGTCAATGTCCGACGGTCAACAGCCGTCCAGCACTTTGTAAAGGTTGCCCTTGTGCCTGATGGCTACAGTGCCTTTTTTCTTTTTGAAAAAAAAGGCATCCTGCTCCAAACCTCTGCACAACGGAAAAGTCACCCACGCAGGGTGCACATGCATACTGGGCTTCTGCACATTGCGCTCGCCAACACTGAGCGCTCGCTGACAGAAAGCCTGGCGCTCGCCTCGCGCAGGTCCCGAGAACATCGCCATGGCTGCCACCTACTCCGTGAAGCTCATCAACCCCGATGGCGAGGAGACCGTGGAGGTCGCTGACGACCAGTACATCCTGGACGCCGCAGAGGACGCTGGTTTGGACCTCCCGTACTCCTGCCGTGCCGGTGCCTGCAGCTCTTGCACCGGCATCGTCACCGAGGGGACCGTCGACCAGTCCGACCAGTCCTTCTTGGATGATGACCAGATGGACAAGGGCTTCGTGCTGACCTGCGTGGCCTACCCGACGTCTGACTGCACCATCGAGACTCACAAGGAGGACGACCTGTTCTAAAAGGGCACGGGGGGGCTGGCTCTCATTGCATCGCGCCACGTGGAACACTCAACCGGGTAAATGCCACCAGCTATGCCCTTCAGAGCGTATGACGTGCTGTGGAGCAGATCTGCTCGACAGCACGTTATAGGGCAATGTGCGACGGCCGGTCCCGACTCGCAAGATTGTGGCAACAGCCGATCCCGAGTGGTTAAGCGGGTGGCAACAGCCGATCCGGAGCAATAAGAGGGCGGCAACAGCCGATTGCTGCTGTCTATCTTCATCCCTTACTCTTGACTTTTGGTTGCCGCATTTGGGACACGCTCACGGACTGCAGAACTTCCTGTTGTGCACATGTGTGCCAGGTGCTGCAGATAGATTGGGCACGCGATTGAACACGGCCGACCAGTGTCTCAGTCCCTATTTCTCAGGTGAGGTTAGAGGCGGATGGAGGGCGTGTCTGAGAAGCCCACCACGCAACTTTACATAGCGCAATGTCGTCTTTCAAGAAAACCACCTGCTTTGTGCACCTGCGGGGGGTCCATCCGAAGATTGTGCGCTACAGCAGGGTTGAGGGCAAAGAAATCCCATTTCCAGCCCCGACAAATATCGTACTAGTACCCCCCTGGACCCCCCCCCCCCCTCCAGACCAAAGTGACCATCGTGGGAAAAAACGAAATTTGCCATTGGGAAAGTCTTGTCGGGCCATTTTTGGTACACAAACTTTTGGTTCCCAGACACCCCCTCCCCCCTCCTCCCCACCTTCTAATACTTCCCTGGGCAAGGCTTCCATGCTGAAGGGCTGGACGGCCTAGGGCCTGGGGGCAGATGGTCCGCAGAGCCAGCGTTCACCTCACGATAGATGCGTGACAGCAGATTGCCATCGGAGAAACAGCTCCACAAAACCACCTGATGTGTACTGCATTGAAGTGCGGCGTCGCTTTGCCCACCCCCTTTTGTCACGGAAATGGGGTGTTCTTTTACTGCTCCAGTGCTAGCAGGACTATGGTACAAGAATGCAATACTACAGTACCGCATGATCGAACAGAACCGACACTACTCCACTATTTCTGGGTCCAGCCGAACATGCAAAATTACAAAAAAACCGCACAAATGATATGTTCCCGGTCCCCTGCGCAAAAATGACTTTCGAAAAAACGAAAAACGAATAAGATCATTTTTTTTCCAGCCCGACCTTTGGCTTTTCTCTTTCTGCCACTTGCTCTCATGCAGACGAAACGATGTTGGAGTTTTGCAGGTGGGGGGGGGCAGTTGCTTGTTGTTAAACCTGACACCGATGAGTGCAGCTGCTTGTCCCCTCCCCGATTTGGGGTCCCTTTTACAGCAGGGGTTATGTAACCATTTGTCTTTTCCACTTTGGGAACCTGATACGGCTATGGACTGCAACCTAGAGTCCATAAGCCCCACAGGCCTAGTTTGGAACAGAAAAGGGGCATTCCAAACATTCATCGATAAAAGAAAAATCAGATGCACCAAACAGAGAAAAAAAAAGATTGTTGGGTCCAGCACCATCGCAAAAATGCATTTGGCGAAACACAGTTGCAAAAATAAATTTGCTTTTTTCGTTTTTGGTTGCTTTCACAAAAATTTTCCGAAAATAGAATTCAAATCGCCCAACACAAAAACTAGTGCCCTGCAAATTTGTTAGATTGGGTATTTATTGCAGTACTACTTTGCTGCAGTACTACAGTGCAGCAGTGCAGTACTGATGATGTATTAATGCACTACTACAATACTGTGTACTGCAGTACAAAGTCAGCCCGGGCCACTTAGATACTTTCCATGGTCTGACAACCCCCCTCTGTTTTGTCTGTGGTCGATCCTTTCTCTGCGGACCCCAAACCCGGGTCACCAAGCAGCCCAAGGCTAAGTTTCTGACACGGGATATATACCTCGAAATGATGCGCTTATTTTGGCTCATCTTAACGTATTAACATGGGAGTCTTTGTTCTGCCTACCCTTCCCACCATCCCCCGAACTCACTGGCACACCAAACCACAACCCGTCAGCTCCTTAACATGAAAATTAACAACAATGACGACAACAGTCGGATGGGTGGGACCTTGAGAATCCGACGTCGATGTTTTTAGCGTCGTATTGTTTGAAACCACTTTCCCCTCCTGCTGCTTGCCGTGCAGGAAACTTGGACCTGCAGCAGTGTGGTTTCGCGGTCTGTGCAACATGCTTGCGAACTGGTGCGAGTTGTGTGCATGGGTAAATATCTCCATGAGGCTCTGCCTGACCATTGCTGGCTCGATCTCTATTTTGTTCCTTATTTCCATTAGTGGGTCCACAGTTGGGCCTAAAATGCCCAAAAAATGGACTCTAACTTGGCGCTTTTGGGGTATGGGGCAGGGGCGCACGCCACCCGCCACCATCAAGGAACGCGTCATGCGCACGCGCAACCCACGGATTGGTGGAGGGCAGGGGGTGGACGGCCGGTACAATGCGTGGCGGAGTGGGGCACCTGGGTGCGCAGAAAATACTAATCATCATCAGTGGTGGACTTGCACCAGGAGACGTGGAGTCTTTACTCATGAAGTCCAGCCGCAGAAGCCTCTGTCTTTCAGAGGAACTGCCAACTACAGCGCCAACGAGGTCAACGCTGTCGCGTGCGCACTGTGAGCACACGACGCTTTTGCTTCCCCATAGGCCCCAGCTTGTGTATCTCTGATGCCTTTGACCGAAGTAGTATCCCCAGCAGACATCCGTTGCACCAGCACATGCCGCTTACATCCTTCATTACTTGCTCCAAATTTGCACCCACTAACAAATGGCGACCGGCACTTTGTCGGCATGTACAATGGCGGCCCACTGTACTTGGAACACCCATCTGACGGGCCAAGGGGCGTAATGTCACATCAGAGTGCATCTGCCGTCCCACTCCAGTTCGCCCTATCCCCGCCCTATGTGTCCAAGGAACACAGAGTCGAAGAAGAACACTTTCTGAACATCAGTTCAGAAAGCAGCAATGGGGCGTGCATAAGAGAATTAGTCGTGGTGTGCAGAGCTCCCGGAGCCGAGGGGAGTGCATGCCTCACAGCCAAAAAACTTGCAACGTTGCCGATATTGCAAGACACATCATATCAGCCCTCCAGTTCACCAATCTCTCTTCCAAATTTTTATTGCCTGAAATTTGGGGCTTCATGATTTTCAATCCCCCCCCCCATCCCCCCCCAAAAAAAATCAGTTCGCCCGCTGCTGTTGCAAACACAAGCATTAATGGCATTGATCAAGAGAGTGTCACCTTTTAAAAAAAAAAAAGCAACCTGCCTGCAAAGATAGTGTAGAGTAAACCAAATCCGAAGGTCCTTTTTGCGGGGACCTTTTTTGTTCCATTCCATTTTCCAAACTTGGTCCAAGGACTGGCAGACTTGCCATGGAAAGTTGAGTGAAATTTTGGTTTTGACGGTCTCCGCAGCATGGGGAAAAACCAGGGCCTTGGCCTGTCTCTGGCCCCCCAAACAACATAGACCTGGGGCCGAGGCTAGGGCTCAGGCTGAGGACGAGGCTGGAGCTGGGGCTGGGGCCAAGGCTTCGACAGAACGTGAGCTTGCTATGGGAAGGAAAATTTTTGGTGAGCACCCCCAGAAAAAGCACATCTCTGTGGCCATTGTGGGGCTGCATATCCCATAGCCACTAATGTGGACTGGGTGTGCCTTTGCGGAACATCAACACTTGTACCCATTCTCATGTGGTGAACTCTGCTTCATTTGTTGCTGCGAGCAATCTTTGTTCAGTGCAAGTGCCTTCTTGATCAATTTTCTATTGGAAGACAAGAGAAGGAAAGCTTTGTGGACCGCTCCCCGACGGGCGGTGAGTGTGGGGCCAAAGTGGTCCGCATGTGAAGTATCAGGTGGTGAGGAGCAGCAAGCATGGAACGGGATGCCACATGTGGGCCTTTTGTGGTTGCCCGTTTCAGGGACGTGAGGTCAGTGAGGTCAGTTGACTAATTGAACATCCGTGAGGCCAGTTGACTGTTAGATGCAGACTGCTACCCATCAACCATTAACCAGTCTGGGTCCCTTTTAGGGGGAGCATGTGATGCGGCACGTGCGGCACAGAGAACAGGTGGTCTGGCCCAACTAAGCACCCACAGTTACTGCTTGGGGAACAAATTTGTGCGGCTCCTTGAGTTGGGGATATGGGCTCGCTATCCACAAGCTAATATTATAGGGCTAGGGTAGAACATTTGTTCGGTTGTTTGTGGCATTGGGAATTGGTGCGCAATATTTGGAGGGGCAAGGGGACTACCCTTCATAAATCTATTGGTGTATCTTGTTGCACCTCACCCAATTTGGTATTTAGTGCCAAGTTTGGGCGGATGTTCCAGAGGAGATTGATGTCGACACTGAAGGGGATGATGGTGAAGTGTGTGTGCTGTGTGTTACATGAAGAAAGCATCTCTTTTTTTCTAGTGCAATAGTTGTTGTCTCCATTTTTGCAGTGATTGTTTCAACACCCATGCATGAGGAGATGGGTTGTAGAGACACATCAGATTAATTCATTGAGATCAGGCAGATGCCGCTGATTTCAAGCCCTATCACAATCGGTGTTGTTCCCTCAGATCCGGGGAAGTCCCTCTCAAAACCAAGGGGGAGTATCTGCGCTTGGAATGGGTTGGCTTTTAACCCCCTCCCAGAATGCCCCCTAAGGAGAGCAAACCCTTGGGTATAAGACCTGTGTAAACATCCCTTCTTCCCACAAACATTGCACAAGCAAAAGGGCAACTTAGTTCGGACACACTCAGTCCCACCATTCAAATATCTCCTGCGGAGCAAATACACAATCCCTAAACCATCAACGGGATGCGGAATGGGGGCCATTTACCCTGCCCCAGCCCCCCTTTTGCACAATGAGCAGTTGCGTTGTGCCGTCGCCCTTTCAAGGCGCTGGTCACTGGGCGCAACCATGGGCAGTAACCAAAAAAATGCTTGGCACATTTCACCAGCGCATCGGGCACACAGCCGTGCACTGTGAGCCTCCTGTGGCCCCTCGTTTGGATTTCTTTTCTGCGCAACCGCAGGCCCTTGTGGTGCATAGCAATGCAAACTGGGACCATGGAGTACCGCGACCATCGCGGGGATGTGCTCTCTGGTGGCCCTCGCCCCCCTGTGACGTATTACCAGGGGAAGCTCACGTTCCGTCAGCCTCACCCTCAGCCCAGCCCCCGCTCGCGGCTGGACCAGACAGTGCCGTCGCCGCTGGCCATGCCAACCAACCCGGAGTTTTCGAGCAAGGAATGGCGCAACGAGTGGCTCGCGCAGTCCCGCCGCCGCCCGGTGCGCCCCCTCTTCAGCGGTGAACCCCCCAAATGGGACCCCGCATCCGGGGCGGCCCTGCTGCCCCCTGCGATCCCGACTGCCCCGTGGAAGATGCCAAAGCGTCCGCCGGGCGCCAGCAAGTCCGTCCGGTTGTCCGGCGTCGTCGCACACAACGCTGGGCTTGTCCCACAACCGGCAGACAACGGTGGGAAATCGGTTTTGGAGGAGGAGGGGGGGGTCGGGCTGTCGGCACAGGGCCCGGCGCCCCAGACTTCAGTTCCACAAGAATCTGCTGTTGAGGCGCCGGAGAATCCACCAAGCAAGCAGGCAAAGGTCCAGGACGACGATGAGAGGGATCCGGACTGTCCCTGGCTGTATACGGCTTCGAAACGGAAGAGGTGTGTTCTGGTTCCCCGCTCTTTCCTTGTTCCCTTGTTGGCGAACACGTACATACACCAAGCCTCCTAGGTACCCGAATTTTCAGATACCCATTGATACTTTCGATTCCCCCCATTTTTTCAACCGGATACCGGATACTTAGTTTTGTAAAGGGAACTATTGGGAAGGTCGTTTTACTGGGGTCCCCAAAGCAGGGAGGAGTTGGATAGCCCCTTGGATCACGCCGGTTGGGGATTCATCATAAGATCGATAGAAATTGTATGAACAACCTCTGCAAGAGGTAGAAAAATGGCGAAAAACGGGGGGGTAATGGGAGAAAAATGGAAGAGAAATGCGACGAGATACCCATGGTCCCCAATCCGATTTTCACCATTTTTCCGGCAGGGGTCATTAGGTAGGTATTTCTTTGTGCTTTGTGTTGTCAAAAGCACACCACCACACCTTGTGGTCAATGCACTGAAAGTCATGGTACTAAATGTATGGACCTGTTGGTAGGGTGGCTATTTCTTAGTCTGCTTTGGGGCTTCTCTTGGGGGGCAGATCTTGGGACTGAAGTCTGGGACATTTACCACAAAGGAGCACCTGCAACCACTCACACAGAAAGCAGGAAATAGGCGCTGGGTCCCACTGGAGAAAGTTAGTTTTGCCCATACCAATTTTCTGCTTGAGACTCCCAATTCTGCCTCTTGGTACGGAACATTTATGGTATATCACTGTAATAGGGCCCAAACACCCCAGGGATTCTTGCTTGTTGGTCATGTGGCCATGCTTGTCAACACACCGAACCGCGTTTGGCCATCCCTCAGTTAAGCCGTGCTCACACAAGGGGGAGGGGGAAGTTGGATAACATGGTAGACATGATGCTGAGGCAACGACCAGCAGTTGGGAAAAGTGCAAAAGTGCATAGCACACAAGGAGGACACAAGTGGATACATAACCCTTGCGGTATCCAATACTTCAAAGCAGAGCGGGCGCCCGGGACCCCATGGTTCCACACACACAGCGACGAGCCGTAGGACAGCTATGTGCTGCAGTTGAAGGGTAGGAATGGTCCTGCTTTGCAACGTGATGTCAACTTACTGGGTGCCATGGTTACTGCTAGGCAACTGGGTAGCAATGAAGCACCTTGGTGCTTGGTGCGTGTCACTGGGCCAGGCAGTGGGCCTCTTGGAGGTGGTCTTGGATGGCATGGTTGTGAGGGTTGCCATCGTGGGATGCTCTTGGGAAGGCACAGCACTCATGCCACCTCCTCCCACTGGTCGATACAAGGTTGTGTGCTGCAGTCGTAGAAGGAGGATACACTGACAGTGAAACGCTGTGTGCCCGCTGGCAAGGCAGGAAGGCATTGATGGGATGTAGCGTCATTTTCAAATGCTTGCGGCACTTCATAAGGCAGGGGCATCGAAGGGTCAGAGCCCTGTGCTTCCCAAAACAAGTAGGAAACTGTGCTGGGCAGCCACGAGAGTGCAATGCACCCTTGGGTGGGTGTGCCAACAGCAGTGAGGGTGGTAGGTACAGTTGATGCAGGGAAGCGTGGCATGGGGCAGCTCCCAAGGCAGCCTGGATCTTCTCCAAAAGCTGACCCACGTGGGTGTCACAGAACCCGCCTTTTACGCTGGCCAGTGTGATCCACTCGCTGCTGTGCTGCTGCTTTTGCTGCTTTCCGCCACAAACCCCTGCACACCCCGAAAATGGATACAAACCCGAACTAGTTCCACCAGTTGATGCTGACTCTGATCCAGTGTGGGACTGAGCGTGTGGAGAAGAACAGCACTTTGCAAATTGCACACCACACAATGCAATGCTATGCATTCCAGATGGATGAAAAATCCCTTAATCTTTGGTGGAGCGGTGCTGCCCACCTTTCCTCTGAACAACGGAGGTTTGAGGCCAGAGTTGTTGACCTCCACCCTTCCGCTTCCCCAAGTGCAGAAGCACTAGGCTTCCAAGCAACTAGACATTGCCACATGACCTCAGCTCACTTGATTGTAGGCTTTTGGCATTCCATAACAAGGCGCTCATCATCGATGCACACTGTGCTTAGTGGACTACTTGCATCGTGCGCTACTTTTGCAGAGAGCACACGTGGAACACCCTGATTTTTAACCCCACCCAAAATGGCCCCTAGGGAGAGCACACTCATTGGCCACAAGACTTGTGTAAACACCCTTGCTTCCCATAATCAAGAGAGCAATTTGTTCAACTACTTTGCTGCTTGTGCACGATGTGAAGTGGGCCTGTCCACGTGATGTGTGTGCCAATTGGCATGACCATTGGAAATGGTTTGGCTGCCGCAGCTTCATGTTTAGATGGGCAACAAATGGTGTTTAGAGAGTGCCCCCTCTTGCCCTATCCGGCGTAAAATACATAAGATGGCCCTTTGGGGGCAACCACCACCTTGGTTTGGGGTTCAGGTACCCTGGTCTCCCCGCTGAGTTGTCGAATCTTGAAAGGGAGGGGTCTAACCTTCTTGTGGTTTTGTTTGCTTGGTAACCAACCACATCTATTCCCATGTAAGATGTGGTTGCATGAACGGGATGGTCTCCAAATTCTCCGAACTGCATGATTGGCTAGGGAAGCCAGTAAATCCTCTTTCTTGTGTTCACTTTGTCCTATTAGTGGAGCAAACTATAGCTGGTCCGGCTTGGCTACTGACTAGACCATGGGTACTTGGTTTGGCAGATGGCTAAATCTCCGCATTGTGCGCGCATCGCACGCATGCAGCGCCAAGTGCTCCCCCTTGGAGTGGCAGTGCCTGATTCAGGGAGGTCAGTGACTGAGCAGACAATGCACATGAACCTTCCACCAGCTGACCAGCTCAAAATGAGAGGCACGGAAGGGCAAGGGCATGCAGGCTCAACCAAAGCAAAGTGGTGGGCCACACCTGACCTGCTGAGGCCTTTCCCCTTGTCCAAGCACGTGGCCTCATGCTAATGTGATGTTCTTAGATGTTATCATGCTCCGACCAGTGTGTGGCAGCATGTACTCGTGACGTCTCTGAAGCTTCCTTGTTTCAATGTGAACTCAATGTGAGTTCAAATCCCCATTGTTCTAAGTGATGATTCTTTTTCTTTTCGTAAGGTGTGCCTTATAGATCATCTCTGGGCATTGCCTCCTTAGTTTTGAGCGCTCTTTTTAGGAGACATACATGCAGGTCCAAGCGAAGGGATGACACATCAACTAGCTTTGAATCACGTGCTGCCCTGCCCCATCCTACAGCACACCCTCATTGCCATGCCCGTGTTGGTTGTGTGTTCAACATCATTGATGACCTCCTGTATTGACCCAGGACTCTGCTGGCTGTTGCATGTGCAAATGCAACATGAGTATTTGGCCCGGGCTCTCTCGTTGCTATGCATTGCTTTGCTTGCAGGTTGCTGAAGATGATTCCAGGGTACGAAAATGGTGAACATAATCTGAAGGCTCGAGAGGTCAGAGATCACAACAACAACGTCTTTTTTGGCAACACAATGTATGTGGTTACTCTGGTACTCACAACTAGCATCATGATAGTGCATCTGATAGTCTCCTCCTCCTCCTCCTCCTCCTCCTCCAACTTCTATTCCCCCTCCTCTCCACCTCCCCCTCCTACTCCTACTCCTACTCCGTTTCCTCACTCCTACTCCAACACCTTCTTCTCCTATCTGCGGATTATCATGCACAGCTTGTAGGAATGGAAGTACGAGTTAGAGTAGCAGAATAATTGGGTGTAGGAGTAGGAGTAGTAGTAGGCGTAGAAATGGTAGTAGGAGTAGGAGTAGGAGTGGCAGCAGCAGGAGTGGGAGTGGGAGTGGGAGGATGAGGATGCTGGAACCGATACTGCTACAGATGGGGATGATATTGGGGAACAAAGCAATGCGTGGCATGCCGTGCCCACAGCATGCAAAGCGAGCTGTCTCCGTGAAGTAGGAGTAGGAGGAGGGGAGGAGGAAATGGAACGAGCAGATCATGCTTCACCACGGTTGGGAAACATGGTGTCAGGTTGAACAGTGTCAACACCTGGGGTTGAAATGCATGCGGGCACGGAATTGACAGCACTGACACTGAGAGAGGTGGGGCAGCTGCAAGCTACGCAGAGCAGAAATAAACAACATACACTACACTAGCAAGCTGCTTTTGGTTCCGCACACGGATATACTCCCGGGCTTTCCCAGGTCAATGAGCAGAGGTAGACAATTGCACGCGGAGGCCCCGCATGCCCCTCAAGTACATTCAAGGAGGCTTTTTGCCGCCATTTTACACGCAGATGACCAGGCAGTCCCTGATTCAGGGATGTTGGGGAGACAACCTTCCACCAGACGACCCGCTTGGCGAACTGAGAGGCGAACTGAGAGGCACTGAGGAACGTGCCCCAGCAGTCGCCACATTCAAAGGTGGGGGGGGGGGGATTCTGATCACGCCAACCGGCAGTTTCTGGGCGATGTCAAATGAATTGTGGGATGCAGAAGACAATTTCAGATGAGAAGGAGGGACTCTGGAAAGCCCTGTGCATCGATGAGCAGACGACACGTCGCGAGCGGGGGATCAAACAGAGAGATACTGCACTGTGTTTTTGCTGTTCCCAGCTTTAAGAAACACAATTGTGCGTCACTTATCTTTTTTTTTCCCCTTTTCCTCAGGCCAGCCACCCCCCGCACATACCGGGTGTCATGCCAACCCCCCCCACCCCGCACGTACGTAAGTACCGGAAGTACCAACCGGCATACTGATGCAGCTTTGATGCCCCCCCCCCCCTGGCCCTTTCTGAAGCCATAAATGGATTATCGCACTGCAATGGAACTGAGATGGCGATGAAGGCCGTGTGAAGGCAGGCGCAGCTGGAGCACAGTGGCGGGACCACACCTGACCCTTGCAGCCCCCCTGGCCCTCGGTTTCTTGCCCACCGCATTCAGCGACAATCGTTCACCACGTCTGTTATAGTCAATCCAAAGGGGCTAGTGTGAGGATTCTGATGCTTTTTGCACATCTAAACGGGGTAGTGCGATGCCGTTACAAATCCGAAGGGGTTTGTCTGAGGATTTTGCAAGCCCAAGGCGGTAACTCTACCAATTTAAGGGGGCTAGTCCGATGACTTTACAAATCCAAAGCAGGTAGTGCAATGCTTTTACAAATACACACGGGGTGGTCCAATGATCTGATATGTCGAAAGGGGTGGGAAAGGGGTGAATTTCCAAATCTTAAGGGGGCTAAAACGATGATGTGCAATGATTTTACGCATCTAAAGGCGGTAGTGCCATGATTCTACAAATCCAAAGGGGCTGGTGCGATGGTTTTCCAATTCCAAAGCGGGTAATTCCATGAGTCTGCACATACAAACGGATTCGTGCAATGATTTTACAAACCCCACCCGGGGTAGTGTGATGCTTTTACAAATCTCAATGGGGTGGTGTGATGATTTACAAATCCAACTAGCGTAGTGCGATTAGTTTACAAATCCAAATGGGGTGGTGTGATGACTTTACAGATGTAAAAGGAGGTAGTGCAGTAATTTCACAAATCTAAGCTGGGTCGTGTGATGGTTGTAGACAGCCAAGGGGAGCCGTGTGACAATGTTAGATATCGAAACGGGATTGTATAACAATTTTCCAAAATTTAAGGAGGGGCTACAGCGATTTTACAAATCCAAAGGGAGTAGTGCAAGGACTTAACAATTGCAGGGGGTAGTGCGATCATTTTACAAATGTAACGGCTGTAGTGCAATGATTTTGCAAATCAAACGGGGGTTGTGTGTTGATTTTACAAATTAAAAAGGGGCATTGCGAGGATTTTTCAAACCCAAAAGGGGTAGTATAATGATTTTACAAATCCAAAGGGGTAGTGCCGGGGTTGTACAAATCTGCAGGGGGTAGTGTAATCATTTTGCACATGTAACAGCCACAGTGCGATAATTTCGCAATTTAAAAGGAGGTGTTGTGTTGGTTTTGCAAATGAAAGGGGGTATTGCGAGGATTTTTCAAACCCAAAGAGGGTTGTGCAACAATTCTGCAAATCTCAAGGGGGTAGCAACTATTTCACAAATTGTAATGGGGGTAGAGTGATGATTTTGCAGATGTAAAGTGCGTAGTGCGATGATTCGACAAATCACGCATCAATTGGAACATGATGGAATCTTGTATATCACCAAATAGTTTGTAAAATGGTCTTTTTTAAAGGTTTTCCCTCAATGTTGTAATTTAGTCGACGTGGGCAGAGCCTCTGGAAAACTGACGGGCCGTCCCCCAGTATCTTCTGGAACTACTTCGCTTAGACCGGAGGGTGCGGGCTGTGTGTGTGGGACCATGCATGCTCGAGAAGGGGGGAGGCGAGCACCGACATTATCTGGACTGGTCCAGAAAGGGATGGTGTGGCCTGCGTTGCTGTTCGTGTATTCGGTCCACCTTCGTCCGTTCCATCTGGATCACAGGCGGAAACACTGTTGGAGGCGGTGAGCATTTGCAGACGCCGTCCAGCAAAATGGCCAGCCACAACGTGCACCGGCCTCTACTGCCGTCACCTGCATCGGTCCCTGCTGGTGGATACCCCCACGCCACCTTCGGGTCTGTACTCCTCCTGCCATAGTTGTGTCACCAAAACAAATTTGGTGCTACAATGTGCCAAGATGAGAATCATTATTGAATCCGCCGCGGTCCCAAAGAGAGGGGACCCAAATAGTTGAATGGCGGATTCAGTGAATAAAAGGTGGTTTTGAGAAGTTACCATCTGCCTTATTGCAGACCCCCTTTTCGCTCTGCATCCGCCCCCCTGTGCCCTGTTCTTGCATGATGCAATACATTGCCCTGAGGACTCTGCTTTGGTCACAGTGTTCCTCGCTTCCAGCGCCAGATCCCCCAGCACCAGATTCCCCAGCGCAGCTGTAGGGCTCTTACAGGACGCCTCTAACCCCTTGTCCTCAAATCTCTTTTTGCATTAAGGATGCGATCGAAACACTGTGCAGCTTCTTCAATGCAAAGCAACGGCTTTGGGATGATGCCATGAGTCCCAGTCAGGATTGTGCTGAAGGGCTGTCCTACTGGAGTGCATGGGTTTGTGCGGGGGTCTCGGTGATTCAGAGACCCACAAAGTGGTTTGTGTACGAAAGTGAGTGGGTGTGCCGACCAGCTCATCCCCCCCTCTTCCTGGACCTGAATGCACTGGCAGCGACCAGTGTGGACAGTGGGCAACGAAACTTGCGGGGAGCAGGCGCGGCCAGAGCCCAATGCGGACATTGCAACCTGACCATTTGAGGCCGCCCCGGGCCAAGTGGCTGCAAACACCCGCCCGCCAAAAATACCTCTGTTCACCTTCTGCGGACAAACAACGTCCACAAGGTCCTCCTGTAAACCCAAACCAGTGCATACACTCGGAAGTACCAACCGGAGCGCTCACTGAGCCTTCATGGCAGCCCCCCCCCCCCCAACGGTTTGCAATGGTCTGGTTTGCATTTGTCTGTGTTTTAATTAGGTCACCCCCCCCCCCCCAAACGCCGCGGCCCTCCTCCCAGTGGCTGAGCACTTGTCTGATCTTTGTGGACGCTGCTTTGCCCGGGCCTCGCCGTCCCGGACTGAGCCAAACCGGAGACGGCGGCATCATCAGAGCCATTGCACGCACATGACCGTGTGAGTCGAGGAATGCGGTGCAACAGCGCTGCATCGCAGACCGACGGTCAAGTCTGCCAATGTGTGCAGTGCCCCCCCGCCGCTCCGCCTTTTTGACCCCCCCCCCCCCCGGCCAGACTCTGGCGGACCCGGGCGGACTCCACGTTGCAGCTGCTGTGTGTTGTTTCCCTGTTGAGGGTAGCCCCGGCATCGTCGCTCACGAGTGCGATGCGTGGGCATGCACACCCGCAAACAGGCGTGCGTCGCGGTGGACGACGCGGACCCCCAGCCAGACGTCATGCAGCACATCTGACAGACCAAGAACTTGCTGGTGACCATGTGTGACCACCCGTGCCTTTGTGTTTGCGTCCTGTGATCACCTGCCCTCTATTCGGTGCGATCATGGACGTCGGCGCTCTACACTCGGAGCCGTGTTACAACTATAAACCTGTCGCCAGTGCATCTGACCCGGGCCAGGGCGGCCAAACGTTATGCTGCATTGCGCATGCGCTCAACTCCTTCGCCTTTCAGATCCTCTCAGCCTGCAGATCTTTGGAGCAACGGAGGGGGTCCTGATGCGTATCCTCCAACCCGACCCTCAACCCCCAAATAAACCATTGTTTGGATCCCTAACCTCCGCCTATCGAAACGTCGCAGAAGTGTTTGGGCTGAAATAAGTCTGAAAACAGAGGACCAAAGACATGGAGAAGAATGTTTGGACAACCGCTTTCACGTCCACAATACGTATCTCGATACGACCGGCGCGATGCATTTTTGCATTGTTTATGTTGAAGTCTTCCGGACCCCAGACGCCTGTGTTCTTTTGTTCTCTGTTCTCCTGTTGCATTGCACTGCTGTTTCTACACCGTTCTCTGGTTTTTGCACCGTTCCTATCCCGTTGCTCCCAACCCGTGGCCAACATCGCTGCAGTGTGAAGCAATGTCACTGACTGGATGAGTGGAGTACCACCTATTCTGCACGCCCGATACGTTCTGCATGCCCTCTGCATGCCCGATACGTCCTTGAAGCCGTCGGGAATAGATGTCAACCGATGCTTTCAAGCGAGCTCAGATCCTCTAGCGCGACCAGGGGAGGGGAGGTCCAACTCGTGCAGGGGGCTGTATGAGTACCTCCCGACCCACCCGGGCTATGCTCAGTGATCTGTCCTTCCCTCTCAAGAAATGGTTCTGAGCAATGCGCCAGGGCGCGGTGCTCCCACCTGGTGCGCATGCAGTCCTCATGCATGGTTTCAGTACACTCTCCCCCTGGTCGGTTGACGGGGGGGGGGAGTCGGCACTGCGTGGGGAGCGCTGAAGCAGCGAAAGGTCCGTCGCAAATCGCGAGTTTCATTCGAAAATTGCGATCCACCAGCCAGAAATGGGCCAGTTTGGCCGCAACGCCAATTTTTCGGGGGGGGCAGCACTTGGTGCCTCGGTGCATGCCCGCGGTGCAGGGCCTCCTCCGATCACCCTTTGTGGTCGTTATCGTTGTTTGCCTCCCGATCCTCCGGCGATTCTCAAGTGAGAATCCCTGGGTACACGTTGCTCAACAAACAAAAAAGATATGCCCAACTGTAATATCCAAACCCCTTGTGCTGCCTTGTTTGGCCGGCAGATACAGTCCTGCGCCCAGTCAGCAGTAGGAGGTCTGCGGAACAACACGTGGTCCCTGATTACAGCCCCATCCCGCGTGTTGAGGGGTGCGAGTTGTTGGGGATCAAAGTGGTCCATTGAGCACCTACTTTTGCCTGGTGGATGGGCATGGTCTGACCCGATTCTGTTCGTCAAAACCCTCGTCCATGCGGTGACAGGGCTATTCTGGAAGGATCTGCATGCTTCTTGCCGTTCTGTCCGACGGCGGATGCCAAGGACCGCTCGGGTTGCGGTCGACCGGCAATCGATGACACTGTCGACTGGTCAACTGCCACTTTGCTGACGTTGGCGAAACGGAGTCTAGAGGTTGACTGGCAAAACATAACACGAACTAAAGACCGCTTTTTTGGTTGCAATCCGGTCCCTCCGGCACTCTTGGTGCTCAACCACTGCATCTGTCGCTCGGAGATTCGTCCGACTCTATGCATGCCGACATGACGTGGCTATGGCTTGGTACGTTGCGTCTCATTTTTTGGCCAACCTCACGCGTCCAAGACGGTCCATCGTCGCTGTGTCTCCCGAATTGATATGGCAGGCACTACGGCGCGTTTCTGGGACTGCAGATGTTTCCTCACATTTCGAAGGAAGATGCAGCGTGGCCAGCAAGATTGACCTCTTCATTTCTGTGTATTATAGCAGCAGCCGTGAGTCATAATGACGTGTCGCTTTGTCCGCTTGCTCATTTAGATCTGAGCATCGTCTGTGGAACGATGTGGACAGCAATCTGCTACTTGCGGTGCGGTCCACCCATTATGACATCTGTGGCGAGTGACATGTCAGTATCCGTTGAGTTTGCATCAGTCACGTCGGTGGCAGTTTAGTTTAATAATCATTTCATCATTTCTCCCCTATCTTGTTTACTGCATGAGGTGTCAGCCTTGGGCACACTCTGCTCTTGGTTCATTCATGGATTTATTTTGGATTACGTCACGTTTGGAGTCTGAATTTTTTCCTGGGCGGTGAGCGTGTCCCTATGGTCTCACAGACGGTCTTCTCACTTGTATTGTGTTGTATGTGGTTGGTGTATGGATCTGTTGCCGGTGTTTCACAAGTCCAACATGACGGAGATGGAGAGAGAAGGCAGAAAGGGGTAGAGAGGGGGCGGGCGGGGCATAGAGGAAAGTGAGGAAAAGAGAGAGAGATAGAGAGAGAGAGAGAGAGAAGCGAGAGAATAGAAAGGGAGAAGACGTGATGGACAGAGAGAGGCAACGGCAAGGGACGGATGGCGACACACAGCGAGCGCCTAAAACAACATGAGTGAATATGTTGCAGGCGGGCGCGTCTGCAAGAGAGTGAGTGATGGTGTTGCATGTGAGTGACAGTACGGCGTACGTGCATGCATTCGCGCATGTGCACGGGGGGCGAGATAGTATAGCTCAGCAATTGCTTGTATTGGATCACGTACATTTTGCCATTGCACATGATCGACAATACGGCGTGCGTGCGTGCATATGTGCACACACGTGTGTGGATGCGAGAGAGCGTAACTCAGCACTTGCTTGGATTGTGTGTGCGTGTGTGTGTGTGTGTGTGTGTGTGTGTTATGTTTGATGGGTGAGTGCCCGCAAGGGGAGTAGGGTGGATGGGTATCCCTTTCATCCGCATAGTAGCTCATGATATGACCGGAATGGCATCTTCAATTTCAGCTGCACACAATGAAAGCAAGAGGTGAGCAAATTGTCGCATATGCATCTGATATGTAATATTGAATGTGCCATATTGAATGTGCCAGTGTTGTTCTTTTGCATGAGGTTGTGTGGAGCCAGGTTTGGGGTTGCAAAGGAATTTTCAAGCGAGCGGGCCAAGAAGGTTGGTGTGCAAACTCTTCTCTCCAAGGGAATGCCATGCACGCGGGGCGCACATAGTGCACACACAGGGCATGTGGAAAATTGGCTTGCGCCCGGGGGGGGTCACGGCTGTCGCCTGAAGGAGGGGGAGGGGGGGGTTTGGGAAATGGACACCTGTGACAGGACCTATGTATGGTCCTCATTGTCAGCCTGTTTTTTTTTTAGTATGCTATACACTCTCTGATTTTTGATTTTAGCTAGACCCTGCCTTAGCTTAGTTGGTAGTAGGCCTACACTCAAACTCCAGAGGCCCAGGTTCAATCCCAGCCTCATGTAATGTTTTTTTCCCTTCGCTTTTTTGGTCCTTTTTATGTCTTCATGTTTGCATGTTTGCATGTGCATGCCCCCCCCAAGACAGTTTTCTACAGGTCCCCCCATCAGGGGGGACCCTTTGTGTCAGTCACAGGCACACATACCCCTTAAACCCCCCCCCCCCCGCTCTCGACCCCTTCCCCGAAGCAACCAGCCCCTGACAAGGAAACAAACAAAAGTCATGACTTCATTGACATCTGCATCAGACTAATTTGCCAACGGGAGGCCATGGTGGGGCGTTGCATCCCCCCCCCCCCCCGTGCTATGGGATGCAACCGGAATAGACCGGACATAAATACCACCACCGTTGGGGGTAGGGGGGGGGGACTGGGGGGCTGTGTATACCGGTTGTCATTGCCCCGTCACGGCGGGCCAGAAGGGGGGGGGGGGGGTTTGGGAAATGGACATCCGTGACCCCCCGTGGGCGCAAGCCAATTTTCCACCACCCCAGTGCAAAGTTTTGTATGTCGGCAACTACTTGAACCATAGGTTTGGCCCCTTTTCACAAGTTTGTTGTTCCATAATAGATTTTTTTTTACGCTTTTTACGCTTTTTATGCTTTTTACGCTTCTTGTGCATTGAGGATGTGGCACCTTTGAATTGCCACCCATTTTCACCTATTTTCAGCCATTTTAGCCCATTTTCACCCGGTTTCGCTGCACGTTCTTTGCTGTAGGAGGATGGTGGATTATGATGATGGGGAATCACCGGACATCATGTACATTCACAATGCAACAAATCGGCAAGTGGGTTGTTACACACTCCTAAGCGGATTCCAACCTTCATGGCCATTGCCTTGCTATCTCTAGGAAACAATGTCCTTTGTGGATTCTCTTTATGAGCCAGTACTTGAACCCTGCAACCGCACTCTCGAATCATTGCGAATCAATAGCATGGCTTATCAGTAACAGCCCACATGTAGCTGCATATTACGACAAGTTGGGCCCCAATCGGGCAAGGCACAATACATATGTCCCCAGAAGGCTGCCACCATCTTCCAACACACTCATGCAACAGCAGATTGCGCATGGCCACGGCCACCAACCACCAAGGATATGAAGACCCTTGTGATGCCTGCGTAAATGTAGGGTGGTTTCCTCCCTTCCTCCTTGTCTAGGTTTCATTGTGTGGGCATTGCACGCAGCTGCGCACACAGTGCAAGAAATTGGCCCCATGCCATAGGTCTTAGTTGAACCAGAACCTCAGCACTTTAGAAGCAAAATTACAAATGAAGCATGTGCGTCGAATTTCATCGCAACAGCCACAGGGAAAGGCACGCGCCGAATTGCTCTCTCACGTTTGCTTTGAAATCAAAGGGTGTATAGGATGGTATTCAATGGCCGATATCAGAATCAGATTCAGATTGCTTTCCCTCCCTGACAAAAAAGCGCCCAGAAATGCCGTCGCCATGCGCAGAGCTATTGGCTGTGGCCTCCCATCGTCTGATCCCCTCTGGCAGCCGTTTGGGTGTATCAGCTGTGGAACCATGCCATACTGCTACACAAAAGGCAACACAGACCAACAAAGGGGCCCGCAGACCACACAAAGGGCCACACAGACCACACAAGGGGCAAACAGATCACACAAGGTGTACACAGATGACGACGACAAGGAAGAGCCAATGCGGCCAAAGGATGGATGTTGCACAACAGCCCCCAGGGAGCCCCCCGGGCCATACCAGGCCTTGGCT
>OZ038392.1:32689031-32708200 GCA_964036045.1 Eutreptiella sp. 'Long Island Sound 2002' | reverse complement strand
AAGGAAACAAACAAAAGTCATGACTTCATTGACATCTGCATCAGACTAATTTGCCAACGGGAGGCCATGGTGGGGCGTTGCATCCCCCCCCCCCCCCGTGCTATGGGATGCAACCGGAATAGACCGGACATAAATACCACCACCGTTGGGGGTAGGGGGGGGGGACTGGGGGGCTGTGTATACCGGTTGTCATTGCCCCGTCACGGCGGGCCAGAAGGGGGGGGGGGGGGGTTTGGGAAATGGACATCCGTGACCCCCCGTGGGCGCAAGCCAATTTTCCACCACCCCAGTGCAAAGTTTTGTATGTCGGCAACTACTTGAACCATAGGTTTGGCCCCTTTTCACAAGTTTGTTGTTCCATAATAGATTTTTTTTTACGCTTTTTACGCTTTTTATGCTTTTTACGCTTCTTGTGCATTGAGGATGTGGCACCTTTGAATTGCCACCCATTTTCACCTATTTTCAGCCATTTTAGCCCATTTTCACCCGGTTTCGCTGCACGTTCTTTGCTGTAGGAGGATGGTGGATTATGATGATGGGGAATCACCGGACATCATGTACATTCACAATGCAACAAATCGGCAAGTGGGTTGTTACACACTCCTAAGCGGATTCCAACCTTCATGGCCATTGCCTTGCTATCTCTAGGAAACAATGTCCTTTGTGGATTCTCTTTATGAGCCAGTACTTGAACCCTGCAACCGCACTCTCGAATCATTGCGAATCAATAGCATGGCTTATCAGTAACAGCCCACATGTAGCTGCATATTACGACAAGTTGGGCCCCAATCGGGCAAGGCACAATACATATGTCCCCAGAAGGCTGCCACCATCTTCCAACACACTCATGCAACAGCAGATTGCGCATGGCCACGGCCACCAACCACCAAGGATATGAAGACCCTTGTGATGCCTGCGTAAATGTAGGGTGGTTTCCTCCCTTCCTCCTTGTCTAGGTTTCATTGTGTGGGCATTGCACGCAGCTGCGCACACAGTGCAAGAAATTGGCCCCATGCCATAGGTCTTAGTTGAACCAGAACCTCAGCACTTTAGAAGCAAAATTACAAATGAAGCATGTGCGTCGAATTTCATCGCAACAGCCACAGGGAAAGGCACGCGCCGAATTGCTCTCTCACGTTTGCTTTGAAATCAAAGGGTGTATAGGATGGTATTCAATGGCCGATATCAGAATCAGATTCAGATTGCTTTCCCTCCCTGACAAAAAAGCGCCCAGAAATGCCGTCGCCATGCGCAGAGCTATTGGCTGTGGCCTCCAATCGTCTGATCCCCTCTGGCAGCCGTTTGGGTGTATCAGCTGTGGAACCATGCCATACTGCTACACAAAAGGCAACACAGACCAACAAAGGGGCCCGCAGACCACACAAAGGGCCACACAGACCACACAAGGGGCAAACAGATCACACAAGGTGTACACAGATGACGACGACAAGGAAGAGCCAATGCGGCCAAAGGATGGATGTTGCACAACAGCCCCAGGGTGCCCCACGGCCCATACCAGTGGATCAGTACTAAAAAAGCCAAGGTGGTAGCCCGGGGGGCTCCCTGGGGGAGTTACCTGAAAAGTCCCCGCCGTGCGAACCTTATTTTTTTTTTTATGTTTAGTGTGTGGAGCTCTTATTTTTCAAGCATTTTTGGTTGTGTGTATGTGGCTTGCTAGTGTGTTTCGGGGAGGGCTGTTCCAACGGGTGAAATCTGGGTAAATGTCAAAAAAACCTTGAACTGTGCGCGCACCGTGCAACAACACCCCCCCCCCCCTGGTGTAGGCATCATAGCGGGGCCTCTCTCCTCATCATCTCCTCGGCCGGAACAGGACTCCCAAACAGCAGCACCCAAAAAAAACGGCACCAAGCCAGCTGCACTGAAACCGGTGCTACACCAACACACATGCAATGCCTGGACCAGAAGGGAATACACCTTAAGGCTGGCCCTATGGTGGTCCCCACGACGGAGTGCGGTGTAGGTGGTGGCTGGAAGCTGGCCCCAGGGTAGTGCTCTTTTTATCGTCTGCTGGTGAACACCTCCATCATGTTCTTGAGATTGCTGGAGGGTGGCAGAGCGAGCACTGTGGGTAACGGAACAAAACAAAGACTCATGTCGTCAAGATTGAATGCGCAATATTATTTGAGGCCCTTTTCAGAATTTTCCCGTATTTTTTATTAATTATTTTTTTTAATAGTCATTTCTGTGATTTTTCTGATTTTTGGTTCAAATACTCCAATAGGATTTATGCATGTACTAATCTGGATATAGGCAAACAGGGATTGGTGAGTGTGCTCTGTCTTGTGGGTGCACCCCGAGTGCAGGGTGCGTGCATGGTGTGCACAGTGTGCACACAGTTATGAGAGTTTTGTTCTTGCATGCACAAGCCATGGACATTGGGATGCAAAGGTATGAGGAATGTGGGTGTGGAAGCAGCATATGAACAAGGACCACACCAAGTGGGTGCATACATGGGCTTCTTCATGCTTGTGCCTAGGGTTCGGGAACTACTGGAGAACTTGGACTTAGTCGTGTGATATGGGCCTCTTTGGGAGCTATTTTTGCGGACATTTGGAAGGGCGGCAATTTGGGGGCTTTTTGGGAAAGTACGTTTTAAAAGTAGCACACAGTGTGAGGACTGCCCTGTGTCGCCTCTTCAAGTCCAATAAATGCATGATTGATCACGCATGTGACCTGAAAAGTATGACAAAGAAAACATATTGCGCTGAAACCCAAACCAGGGATGTGTAATATTGATTTTCAATGTCCTTGTGTCCATGTTCATGATATTGCACAGTGCATGTGCCTTTACCATTTGGCAAACTCAGATCGAGGGCTTCAAGGGGGTGGGGTGTTGACGGAGGAAGCTAGGTAGGCTGCGGGCTGCAGATGTTTCCCGTCATAGACGGAGGGTGGTGGTGGTTAGAGGGACTGCCCAAGTGCAGAAAGTGTTGCAACAAATGTCTCTACCCCGGTGATAACTTCTATCATCCCGTGTGTGTTGTGCACAGGTAAACCAAGAAAGAAATGAACAGCACACGCTTCCTCAGGCTTCCCAATCAACATGTCCTACACTTGTATTGCATGTGTCACACACGGATCAAGCAACAACTTCCCCCCCCCCCCCCCGCCCACAGATACCCGAGCTAGCCATTGGGGAATATGCTCCGAAAGGGCAAGCTAGAGGTTTTGGATGAAGCCCCTGGGCAAGTGTGCACCGTGTGTGGTCATACTTTACTAGTGTTGGCGTTGAGCGTATTGCGCGCCATGCGCACAAAGGTTGTGAAGGACCCTACCCAAGCAGCATAGTGGTGCCTAGTACGAGAAACAATGAGCCTTGTTATGCATTTATATGAGTTGCTTGCATGCCTAGCCCTCATTTCTAGTGCAGTTGTGTTTGTTGTTGCGCATGTCATTCAAAGCATGCAACAGCCAAGGATATAACGGCTTATATGTCGCAATCTGTGGCTAGTTCTTGTGTGGTTGACACAACCGTGAAAAACGTTCGCGAGTATCTCAATATGGTGGTGGACGAGGTTCAATGGTGTGACCGCTTGAATCATTGCAATCACAGCCTCACTTCCCCGACCTTGTGACCCACTTCACGGACTCTATGCCGTTGGCTCGATAGGTGGTGCACTGTCGGATGTCTTGTTTAACACACAAAGTATGCCGTCCATATTTGAAAGCTAACCATTGCACTCAACCACGCAGGGAGCATTGTTTGGATTGGTCCACTCATGTCCAGCACGGCATCAGATGTTATGATATGGGACAAATATGGTGTAGTATGGTCTAGATAGGCAAGAATATTGCCAATGATAGCAAAAATACCGAACATCTGCTTGTAATATGCGCACCGTGCACGTTGTGCGCGTGCTGTGCACACACGCCCCCAATGGGTTAGAAGATCGTGCAAATGGGACCACGTCCCTCAGTTTCCTTGTTTTGTGAACATTACGTGCTTATTGCTTCCATAGAGAGCATCTTTTCTCATGTCCTCTTCAGTATGCAATTGGTGTTTATGAATTGACGGTTGCCATTGATAGTCTAAGCAATATTGTTTGGAAGTGTTCTTTGTCCCCTGGTACATCGGCTGGTATGTTCATTTGGGATTGCAAAGGGTCAAAAAGGACCAAGACGCAGTATATGCACTACGAGGGTGCATACAAGGGACCGTGTAGTGGCGCCCTCCATTGGCTCCAAAACCCTCACCGAGCGGCCAAAGAAAATTAATGATGTCCATGGTTTGTTGTATATGAGCTATGGGTTTGCACCCTTTGCCCTATCTAACAGGGATCTAGTGTATCATAAACTTGAGTCGCCCAATTCCCAAGAACTATCTTGAGTACTCGTGAACATTTTGAGTCAGCCCAGAAAAAAAAAGATGATGTCCATGGTTTTGTATAGGGCATAGATTGAGCGCTTGTTTGAAAGGATGGTGCACTGGGGCCTTGAAAGAACATAAGGAGGGGTGTTGGTACTGATTTGCATGAGTACATGTACTTTTGCATTTGCAACAATTTTTTAATTCATAGACAAGTATAGTACCCTCCATATTATGGTCCATGGGAACACATACCTACACATGCATGGGCTGTAACTGCACATATCATATGCCGGGTTTAAGACACGCATTCATCCTGAAAGGTTTACAGAGATCGGAGGAAGAACACTGTGATGACGCTTGCTCTCCAAGGCTAAGAGTCGATGCGCTGAGTAACGGGATGCACCAGATCATCACCGGACTCACACATGAGCGTGTCTCGGGAAAAAGGACGTGCCACATGTGAGATGATGGGGCCCCAACAGGGGTGCGGCAATCAAAAGTTGCACTGCGGGTATACTCAAGGTAGGAATGTGAGTGGCTCCTTTGTCGGCTACGGCCCCTGTCTTTGACACAGGAAGAAGCTATGGTATATTCTGAGAGTGTACTTAGATTCTGAGACTGTCTCGTACTTGTTGCAGAACTGTTGCAACTTTGTTAAGAAAAAGTATGCTCTCCCTGCACATGAGAACAGTAATGACACGGATGTTGTGGGTGACGATGGGGATGTATGTGCATTTTGGTGCAACTAATCTGAGAAGTTGTCCATATGTGACAAGTGTTAGCTAGCATATGGTTCTGATTGCATTGACACACACAACTATGACAAGGTCATGGTGGTTTAACCTTCCTCTTGTCTTGTCCCAACCAAGTGTTGTGGACTTTGAAGGGACAATCAATGATTGTGCTAGTTGATGCAAACAACAGTTGCTGCCTTCTGCTTTGCATGTTGTGTTATGGTCAAGAAAGCACCTTTGCTGAGCTGGACACTGACAGAGCACACCAGCGTACAGCTCTGCGAACTGACAGATCACTGTATTTTACATCCCGTAGTTGACCCTCCAGTGTGAGGGCGTGGCTGAATACCAGGCAGCTTACTCTGTAGTGTCCTCAGGAGAAGATGGTGTCCCCTCTCTTTGTGAGGGGTAGGCCTTTCTTAAAGACGCCACGTGGCCCTGGTCCTGCAGCACAATTGCAACATGCCCCTGCTGTGAACCCGCCTTCGCATTCGCAGCCCACGGACCTTCTTTACTGAAAGCAAAAAAAAAGAAAAAAACAAAGCAGCTGTGCTGAGCTGGGCTTGTTGGGTTGGCCTGGTTTTCAGGGTTGTTGGGAGGGGTTGGTCTGGGGGCCTTTCCGGACTACAGTCTAAAAGTAGTGCACAGTGCAAGGATTCATCCTGAGACTTTGGAAAAGCATGTTGCAAATTTGGACATAGTTTGGCTATAGTACACCAGTGGTGGCAATTATGTCATTTCCACACCATGTGCCCACTCTCAAGCCATAGTCTGGCCCCTTTTCTGTTTCTCTTCAGCCCACTCCCATGGTCAAGGCCCAGCTGAAGGTAAAGGCGCTGAGCCGCAACCCACTGTATCAAGACAGCGCAGCCAGCGCGCGCAATCTCAAGCCCAAGTACCACCCTTTTGAGAAGTCCAAGGAGTACACCCGTGCATTGAACGCCATCAAATGGGAGAAGTTATTTGCCAAGCCCTTCATTGCAGCTTTCGATGACCATGTGGACACCGTACAATGCATCGCCAAACATCCGACCATGTTGTCGTTGGTGGTATGTGGATGTAAGTTTTGGTAGGCGTCAGGCAGGAGCTGTTTGCCCATTTCATCAGCGGACAAATTTGTGAAGTCACAGGCTGTCACCCAGCCACCATCAGATGAACTTGATGATGACGACGTTGCCGAGTTTGATGACGGTGTCAACCAGATGCAACAGATAAAAGAGGCCAATTATGGAGGATGGTGACAGTTGTACCAATGGACTGAGGAGGGTGCCGTGCGTTGCTGTGCCTCTTCTGTGCTTTCTTTTTCCCCTAGCATACTTTTGCACAATTTGACATAATTTTGCAATGCATATTGGGAGGCACCGATTTGCATAAATTTCTGCTCCCTGCCTGTTGAGTCTAGATCCATGCACATCTCAATGCCATCTGGTTGGTTCGAGATCAAAAGGCATTTTTGCAGGCACGCAAGGCATTTTTTTTTCGGTATCCGGGTGAAGAAACTCATGCGTCTCTGTGTTCGTGCCCCATGCATTCTTCGTTGCTGCATATGTGCTTTGCAATTTGTTTCTTTCCTCTTAGTTACCCCTCCCCCCTGCAGGTCCTCTGCGTATCAATTTCTCCTCATCCCCCCCCCCAAAAAAAGTGGAGGAGGTGCATGACAGTACCATTGACAAATCTTGCTACTTTGCAAACGTGCACGTGCACAGGGTGTGACGGATTGTGCTGGAGAGATACGCTTGTGGGACATTGCGAACCGCCGAGTTGCAATGCACATCCCTAGCGCTCACAAGGGGATTGCCACCAGCCTCACATTCAGCCCTGACGGGGCTGCGTTCTTTTCCTGCGGCAAGGACCAGACTGTGAAGATGTGGACCACGCAGACTTCAGTACAGACGCGAAGCCATGCAGCACACATCAAGCCCGTGGCGGAGTATTTGGGTGAGGCCAATTTCGATTGCATCTCACACCATGAGCGGAAGAGCGAGTTTGTGACTGCTGGCATCAAGTGTGCCCCACCAACCCACTCACCCATGCACCAGGATTGAAACGTCGCCATATTATGGTTTGTGTTCCAGATGGCTTTTTGGGACAGCATGGCAGTCGGGGGCATTCTGCAGGGTATGGGCACGGGGGGGGGGGGCGACTCCGCAGGTCCTCGGATTCCAACTACCTCTGCCCCCCTTCCCCCCCTAGGGGGCCTCTGGCCAACAGTTAGTTGCCAAGGGTGTCGCCCTGAGGCGTCCATGAGCGCCAAAGGCGCCCTGAGGAAAATTTTGGCCACATTGCACCCCAACACTATCCTTAGAGAATGCCTTGCCCGCAGTGTGCCCGCAGTGCACCCGCAGTGCAAAGTTTTGTATGTCGACAAATACTCAAATCCTAGTGTTGGCCCTTTTCCACAAGTTTGTTGTTCCATAACCGGGTTTTCAAAGCTTCTTGTGCATTTGGGATGTGCCATATTTTACTTGTCACCCATTTTCACCCATTTTCCGCCATTTTAAGCCCCTTGAGTTGGGGATATGGACTCTCAACCCACGCTCTGTTGTGTGGCCCCTTGAGTGCACACCTTGCTTCATAGAAGAGACACATCGTGTCAATCCCTACTGCCTATGAGGTTCCAAGTCCGTCACCACCCCATCGCCATCGTTCACCCTCAACAAGCATCTCCCGGTATAATATTTCTGCCGCGCTTCAACATTGCTGAGTTTAAGCACAACAATCCGGAGTGGGTTGTCTTCCAACGAGGAAATTGCAATTTTGAACCAATATAAGGAGCGTTGACACAAGTGTTCGGAAGTGCAGACTGCTCGAACGCATTGTATTTCTCAATGAATTCCGCTGAGCCCATTTGCAGTTTTGGAAGGATAATCATCCGCAATACCGTGATGCCCTGTTGCTGCATCCGCATGTGTTGCTTGATGTTTCCTCCCTCCTTCTCCTCGAGGTGGTCTTTGATACATGTGCCCGCAGTCCACCTGCAGTGCGCCCACAGTGCACCCGCAGTGCAAAGTTTGTCCCTTAAACCCAACCTTGACTCTAACGCACACCCCAATCCTCAGCCTAGTCCTCACCCCACACCTGACCCTACCCCTACCCCTAACCCTAATCAAGACTGAATATTGGGACCGAGCTGGTGGGGGAGGGAACATCAGCTATGACTGGTGAGGGACATCAAGAATGATTCACACATTGATGGCTCTTGACAAAGTGAAATCAGCTTGCAAGTGAACCTCATCACCACGAGTCCCACTTTCAAGGCTTTTTGGACTTCTGAGGGGCCAAAATGCCCCAAAATGGGCTCAAAATGGGCTCATTTCACCCGTTTGTGCACCCCAAATGGTCTAGGATGAGGTTTGGAAAAATGCGTTTTTGACCCATTTTTGACCCATTTTTGGTCCCAAAACAGCCCATTTTCAAGGCATTTTGGGATTTTCGGAGGACCTTAATGGGCCACCACAAGCTCAAAACGGTCCAAAAACACTTGTTTTAGGGTCGCACATGGTCTAGGATCATTTTTGAGAAAAGTCATCTTTTTGCCCCTACTGGACCCTGTTGACCCATTTGGGCATCCACCTATTTGGGCTTGAGCTTGCAGCTTGCCGCAGCCTAGTGGGCCTAGGTAATGGGGTCTAGGCGTCCGTTTGGGCAATTCTGAGGGGTGGAAACCAGAAAACATGGGGGGTTGCAGGTGGAGTAGGTGCCCTCGGAATCGCATTTTGAGCCATGTAGCCAAAGATATGGCCTATTCTTGGTTTGTGGCTGTCGGCATTTGGAGCTTCTGGGGGCCTTTTTGGGCCGTTTCCGGGACATATCATGGAGTTAGAGGACCGCAAAGAGCTCGTTGACACAGGGAAGTCAAGCCGCACATGGAATTTACCCACCGTTTTTCTTCGTTTGGCCGTTTTGAATGTGTTCCAGGGCTTTTTTGGCCCAAAAATGGCTATTTTTGTCCCTAAACTGCAGTTTTTGAAACTGAGGTCCGCCACTTGTGGATCCCGTTCCCGGCCGCCACCGTTGAGTTTTTGGCTCAAACTTTGTGTGATTGTACTTCACACCCATAGGTATCATCCACCAAAATTTCACTTGAATCCAAAGCACCACGACGGAGTTCTGATTTTGGCCCATTTCGCGCGTGCTGCTTGCTTGCTGCTTGCTTGCTTGCTTGCTGCTAAACCTGGTAGGTCCACCCTAGACACTAAAAAGGGTTATAAAACCAAGACTGGTTCCACCAGCTCGGTGACCCAAGCCCTAACCCCAAATTGCCCCCCCTTGACCCGCCCCCCCAACCGACCCTCCCAGACCCCCCCCCCCCTCAGTGCCTCTCCCTAACCCTCTCTCCAATGCCCCCCCCGCGGGGGCCAACGCCAGGGAGAAAGCACCAACGACTCCACTCCCCTGCCCCCCCCCCCCCCCCACGTACACGCCCATGCGAGTCTCCCGGAGTATGTACCCGGCCCTGTGCCCCCCGACGCCGCAGTCAGTGAGTAGCAGGGGTGCAGCGACCCCGCCCTGTGGCGGGCCTGTGCGCAACACGTTCCGTACCCCCGCCCCCCCCCTCCCCCATGACACCCGGCGAGTCGAGGAACCTGTTGGGGTCACTGAACCTAGTGGCCATGGATACCCCCCCCCCGTACGCTCCAGGACAGGCCCCGGACAGCCCGGCGTTGACCGGCACAGCGACAATGGCCCCGTGCAGCACAGAAAATTCACGATGTGTCACACCGGAACGGCCAAACGGGGATGCTGCCTCCCTATCAGACTGCACGACGGACTCCTAGAGTGACGACTCGGCCAATATAGAGGGGTGTTATACCCCCGGGTAAGATGCCGGTAGCCGGCCGCGCTGGCTGGCCCTGATGCCGACACTGCATCAACCCTCCTCCCCCACACACCCTCCCAACCTGCATGTTGTGTGTCCCTAACTCATAACACAAGCCAGTACCCACTGGGGTTTTTCAACCCAAGGGACCGACAATCTCGCCAGGGTTGGAGGCAGCAACCAAACCGGCTGACCTTTAACTTCTCACACCGTGAGCCCACCATGCCCTTGGAGGCACACTGAGCGACGGGAGTCTGGCCAGGAGAGGCCAGCGACAGTAAGCACGACCAACGCACAGGTGGACCAAACATGGTACCCGGAATGTACGCCACGACCCGGACTCAGAACCAGTGTGAAGTGACCAGGTGATAAAGCCCAGAACCCAGGAACCCAGATCCCGAACCCCAGCCAGCGAGGAAGGGAGAAGGACACGAATGGACTGCAAAGTGGGCCAATGGCCACGAACACAAGCAATGAACTGAGAAAGCAATGAAGGCCGTGGGGCAGGCGCGGCTGGAGTGATAGTGGCGGGTCCACACCTGACCAATTGCGGCCTGGGGGCCTCCGGCCAACAGTTAGTAGGGGGGGGGGGGTAGTTCGCGTCCAGAACCGAGGAGTTGCCCCCCCCCCCCCCCCCGTGGGTATGGGGCTGGGAACCGCATAAGGGCGGATTGTGCAAAGTCGCAATGGGCAATTGCCTTTGTTGTAAACAAGCCAATAGCCTCGCCAGTCCTGCAAATGGGGCATATCCGGCGTATCAGGCGATGCGAACGTTTGGTTTTCGGAACACACAGGGGACGCCAGTGTGCCGGGCACACGCTGGGACTCTTTTCACGTCCAGGTGGAGATGAAAAGCTGTGGGGTCCACAATGGTGAAGTGTTATGGCACCACCGTTATGGCACCGTCATGGCACCAGAGTTGCCCCTCTCCTCCTGGTGGGCTTCCTACCACAAGAGGCTTAGGTGGGGCGCTCCCATGCCAGTTTTGGAAAGGTAGCCGAGGTACCCGTGAAACACAACTACCACCTGTGTGGGCTAATTTCGCCGTTTTCTTGATTTGTTTTTTTCATGAGCGAAAACTGCCCTCATTTTCCAACCCCCGTCAAAAAAGTCGCTGAAACAGCCACAAAACTACTTTTTTTTTTCAGCCTCCTCAAATGTTGACCACACCGCATAGCTGCCCTATTCGAGAAATGCCCCCCCCCCCTCTCGTGTGTAGTTCATGTTCAAACCCTTCGCCCCGCGACAGGCTGCCCTGGTGAGCAGCACGACTAAGACTCCACTCGCTCCCCCTCACCCTCGCCCAATAGATTCAAACAACTTTGACCAACACAAACAAGGCACACAGCACACGAAGCGCTGGACACCGGACACAATGCACGTCAACCAACCAGCCTTTATGGAACGACCCCCTCTTTCCGTGTTCTGCATGTTCCCAGTACCTCTTTCGCATGCCCCTTGGCATCGTGCGCTGCAGCTCCAATCTTGCCTGTTCCCTCGCGCAGCCTCCAGTTTTGGGACATCAACCGCACACGGCCCATTCATACCTTTAATTGGGGCGACGAGACCATCAACGTCTGCAGTTACAACAGAGCGGAGCACAACCTCGTGCTGTGCTGCATGCGGGACCGCGCAGTGTGCGTGTACGATGCCCGGGCGCACCAGGCCGCACAGAAAGTGTACCTCCAGAACCGCTCCAACTCCGTCACATGGAACCCGATGCGGCCGATGGATTTCGCGGTGGGTAACGAGGACAGCAACGTCTATATCTTCGACTCCCGGCGCTTGGACAAGCATCGGGGCCTTTTGCGTGGTCACGTTGATGCAGTTTTGTCCGTGGATTTTTCTCCCACTGGGCGGGAGCTGGTCTCGGGTGGGTTTGACAAGTATGCAAGGGGTGCTGCGGAGAATTGCATCGTGGATTTTGGAGTTCAGTTTCAGCGAGCGTGGCCTGCCACATTAAAGGGAAAGGGACAGTTAGCGCTTGCTAAGGCCCTGGCACTTTCCCCCACCCTATCCAGGCTTTTGTCACCTGAACTCGCAATTGAGATCCACAGCGTTCCCTATTGTGGAGCACCTGGGAACTTGTCAATCGGTTTTTTGGACTGTGGCTTTCTGCCTCCCAGTGTCGATATCAACCATTCCTTCCCTCTGTGGAATCTCCCAAAACATGTGATCGATATCCATTTCCATGTTTTAGTGTTGCACCTACGCTTCATGCAGCAATAATCAAACCCCCAATTTACCTGGGAAGCCCAAAACCAGGGTCAGAGGCGTGAGCCCTTCGGGTCCACGCTGCAAATATCTGCTGATGACTCGTCAGTATGACTGGCGAGGGTGGTTTTTGTATGAGACCACTGTACAAGACTTCAATTGATCAGTTTGAAATTCCTGACACTTCCATTTCAACAAATCAAAGAGCGTGGGGGCGGCGATCAGTGATTTCTTGTGCTTCACACTGTGATCCACAGTGTTATCTGGATGAGACAAAGGGGAAGCACCTAGCGCGGCACGCACACACGGCGCGGAGAAGGAGGGGTGTTTGTACAATTCTGTGGCCAATGGGTCTCCTCGCCTTAGGGGCCAGTTTGGGAGGGGGTAAAAATCCGGTGCCGGCATGTGAGAACACCAAAGGGTAGAGGTAGCGCACAGAAATTGAGCCATTTGTAAGCCTCATTTCAGGAGAATTGTCCTAAACATTCAAGATGATAACCAGTGTGTCATGTAGGCGTCTCCATTGAGGGCCGCTGTTCTTCCACAGCAATCAGACCATCAAATGGTGGCAAATGGGTGTTCAATGAGGCATCTCTCACATTGAGGCGCACCGCCTGCGCGGCACCGGCCCTTAAGGGACACACTCCAAGGCACGATGTGGGGTTTGGTCACGGGCACGGGAAGGGCACATTCAGAGGCAATTGGAGGGGCACAGTCAAGGGCAGCGGGAGTCATGAATGGTTTCAAGGGGTATTTGCGGTGTGCGTGCACGCCACTTTTGCAGCAAAACCCCCGGATCAGCCGTGTGGATTGGGTTGCGTTCTAGTTCTGAGAGCACCAAGCCCGTGGCCATGGGGGATGCAACTCCACGGGTCATAGGACACCAACTACCCCTCCCCCGCCCCCCCTCCCTAGGGGGCCTCCAGCCAACAGTTAGTTGCCAAGGGTGCCGCTCGTAGGAGTCCATAGGCGCCAAAGGCGCCCGATGCTCCATGGGCACCAAACGCGCCCGAAGGAAAATTTTGTCCACTATGCAACCCAACACTATCTTTAAAGCCGCCAACCCTGACCCTAACACCCACCCCAACCCTCAGCCTAGTCCTAACCTGACACGAACCCCTACCCCTAGCCCTAACCAGGATTGGATATTGGGACCGAGCTGGTGGGGGCAAGAACATCGTCTAGGAGATTTCAACGACGAGTGAGGTACACACTCGAAAGTGGATGAGAGCGGCTCAAAAGGGGCTCAAAATGAGCTATATTCATCTGTTTGGGCACCACAACTGGACTAGGATCATTTTTGGAAAACCATGGTTTTGACCCGGTTTGGAGCCATTTGTGGTCCCAAATTGGCCCATTTTCAAGGCCCTTGAGAGGGGCCAAAATTACCTAACATGGGCTCAAAATTGGCTCATTCCACTTGTTCGTGCACCCCAAATAGTCCAAACATATCTTTGGAAAAACACATTTTTGATCCATTTTTGACTGATTTTTGGTCCCAAAACAACCCATTTTCAAGGCATTTTGTGACTCTGGAGTGGCCAACATGGCTTGCAATGGGCTCAAAATGGGCTCACTTCACTTGTTTGTGCACCCCAAATGGTCTAGGATCATTTTGGGAAAAACACATTTTTGACTCATTTTTGACCCATTTTTGGTCCCAAAAACAGCTCATTTTCAAGGCAAGGTTCGCGGACATATTGTGGAGTTAGAGGGCCGTAGAGGGCCCTTTGGCACGGGGAAGTCTAGCTGCATGTGTAGAGTAGCCACTATTTCCCTTCATTTGGCCGTTTTCAGCAAGTTCTAGGGCAGTTTAGGGCAAAAAACAAGGCTCATTTTGGCCCTAAATTGCAGATTTTGAAATGGAGGTCCGGCACTTGTGACGCCCGTTCTTGGCCGCCACCGTTGAGTTTCTAGCTCATACTTTGTGTGGTTGTCCCTCACACCCATAGGTAGCATCCACCAAAATTTTGGCTGAATCAAAAGCACCACAACGGAGCCGTGATTTTTCCCCATTTCGCGCGTGCTTGCTGCTGCTTGTTGGGTCCATTTTGGGCCCAATGCAAGCCATTTTGGCCCCTCCAAAGTCACAAAATGCCTTGAAAATGGGTTGTTTTGTCACGAAAAATTGGTCAAAAATGGGTTTTCCCCAAAGTGATCCAAGACCATTTGGGGTGCCCAAACAAATGAAATGAGCCCTTGTTGAGCCCATTGCAAGCCACTTTGGCCACTCCAAAGTCACGAAATGCCTTGGCCTAGGCCTAGGCTGTTTTAGGACCAAAAATCAGTCAAAAATGGATCAAAAATGTGTTCTTCCAAAGATACTTTTGGACTATTTGGGTTGCACGAACAAGTGGAATGGTCCCATTTTGAGCCCGCACAGCATAAGCAGAGGGAACATGTTTCTACTCAAATGCTTCTACGTTTTTCTGTGCGCGGGCTCCATAGCCCCACTGCAGTTGCTTTAGTGGTCCGGTGGCCACTCACTTGCCTCCCGCTCCCTGACAGCCCTGCTTTTGTGCTCCTGCCCGAGGCAGAAGTGCCCCTCTTTCTCACCCTCCTCCTCCTCCTCCTCCTCGTCCTCCTCTTCAGCACCCTCCTCCTTCTTCTCCTCCTCCTCCTCCTCCTGTTCATCATCGTCCACATCGACGGCATCCCCTTTCAGATGAGTGAGGGGACCAGAGCGTTGCACAATCCTGTACACTGTCTTGAATAGGACCAGGATGCCTTGTAGCACGTGAGTGGGCAAGGTCTGAATCACTGACCTCACGCGGCCACGTGATTGCCACAAGGCCAAGAACACACAGTGTGTGCCCGACACAGCATGAAGTTCGAAGTACCTTGGACGAAGGGAACAAAGTGGCCAAGTTGAGGGTATTGCTGGCATGCAATGCACCACATCTTGTCCCTGCTAGCATCATACCTCAGCCAAGACCGGGTAAGAAGCCACTCATTTTTGAACTACCGTTTCTTGGAGGGGGGGTTAGACGGCCGGTGCCTCTCAGCACAGGAGGTGCAAATGCCATCTTTGGTGCACCCTGAATGCTTGGTGCCACAAATGTTTGCGCCACATCATGCACACCGTAAAGGAACAAGAAAAAAAGGACTTAGGGAGGGGGTGGCGCGTGAGGACGATGGCGGTGGGACAGCCGGCGCGCCTGCACTAGACAACAGCTTCTTCATGATGAACGCCCAGCCGTCACGCGTGCCATCCGTCTTGGCGGCGCGCATAACCTGGGTGTGTGCCAACTTTGTCAACGCCCCACCGTCCGGGGAGTGCAAGTACCGGAGGGCGGCCGAGGCATTGTCGAAGTGCATCCAATCGGCACCCTCGGGTGCAACAGGACGGAAGCGGCGCAATAATACATCACCACCCATCCCGAGACGCGAGACAGGAAAACACGGTCTGAGGGGTGAACAACAAGAAGACGAGAGATGATAATTCTTCTTGGAGAATGGAGAAACATAGGAACCACCGAAGTTCAGGTTTTGTCTATGTATTGATGCTACTGCTCACGGACATGCATTGAATTACAAGCTGGAACTTTGTTTATTTTGGGTGAAAGCTTTTTGTTCGAATGTGGACCTACAAATGCAAGCTGTCACGAAGTGCCAAGAGGCACATTTCCGTAACCTTCTTGTTCTAAGCGGTCATGTGTCCCTGGGCACCAGATGTCGAGTGTGATTGTTGCTTTACGGAACCCTGTGTAAGTGACACATACCCGATATGACGACTATCAAGCGAATGCCACAACAAGGCAACCCAAAACCTTCCCCAATCCATGCAACAATATGTTGAAACACAAATAAACATCAATAAACATCAATAAACGGTGGTTCTCTCCGAAAAATGGGCATTTTTTCGAAAATAAACGTATAAACGTGTTTATCTTCCATTTGACTAGTGACTAGAATAGTGGTTAATTAAAGGCTGCTCATCGCGCCACGTGGGGGGCGTTGGCCACGGGCATTAGGGGTACGACTCCTCGGTCCTGGAGGCCAACTACCCCCCCCCCCCCCCCCACTAACCGTTGGCCGGAGGCCCCCTGGGGGGGAGGGGGGGGGATTCTGGGAGGAGCGATGGGGGGGGGGTCTAGGAGGGGCTAAGGGGGGGGGGACGGGTGAGTTGGTTGGGGGGGGGGGTCCAAGTGGAGCGATTTGAGGTGGGTGGGGGGGATATGCCCCCCAAGCCAAGCGTTGGTCAGTCAGAGGCTCCCCTTACCTCCCCTTGCCCTCCCTATAACCATACCAGGATTGAATATTGGGACCGAGCTGGTGGGGGCAAGAACATCGTCTAGGAGACTTCAACGACAAATGAGGTACACACTCGAAAGTGGATGAGAGCGGCTCAAAAGGGGCTCAAAATGAGCTATATTCATCCGTTTGGGCACCACAACTGGACTAGGATCATTTTTGGAAAACCATGGTTTTGACCCGGTTTGGAGCCATTTGTGGTCCCAAATTGGCCCATTTTCAAGGCCCTTTCGGCCTTGAGAGTTACAAGAAGGGGGTAACAGAGACCACTATGAATTATTAGCATGCAAACGCAAACACTGGAGGGGGGGGGGGGGGGGGGGCAACACACAGAGGAAAAATCATTTTCCGTTGAATGAAGGTCCCGAAAATAAACGGTGATTGGCAACATCCAAGAATAAACAGCATGGGATTAGATTTGTACCAAAATTGAACAATAACATCCTGCAAGGAACCATAAATAAACCACACCCAAGAAAACATGTTTAATAAACATACGTACATATGTGAACATGTACCAGAGAATCATACAGAGCTCAATGGCACCAGCCACATGCAACAAAGTTGTGTCCCATGAACCTGCAATGGAAGGATTAGGAAAAAGGAGGCAAGCACCGGCAAAAATGGCCATTTTGTAAACAATTTGTCAAAAAAAAGGCAAAAAACAAATTTTTTCACCAAAATAAACAAGTTGCTAGTCACCAGTCAAATGGCCTTTGACCAGTGTTTATTTCAAGGCTGCCGATGAGCCTAAGACCATAGGTGCAGGTTAAGTGCCACATCCGGGCCGCACACACCTCGCTGCCTGCCCATACTGGCACATCTATCTTTAGGGAAAGTGAGCGCTGGTACTTGCCACTGTTCACCTATCTCCGCATTGCCTCTAAACTTCACGGTCTTGGGAAAGAATTTGTGCGAAACATGCCCACTTTGTAGCAACAAGGCATAGCTATTTTGGGCGCCAACGGTGCCTGGGAAATTTGGCCTTTAGTGAAGGGGTGGGAAAATTGGTTCCACTCGATATGTTTATTCCCCAAATGCTCCAATTTGACCAGCGAGTTCAAATCTTTCATTTCCCCCAACATTTTGGCCCACAGACGTGTCACCATGTGGATTTCTCCCCACTGTGGGGACCCCGAGAAGGCAGGGGTTATGTCTTACACTGTTGCTGGCTGGGTGCCCTTGCTCGTTGCCCCTACTATTCTTCATTTGTGATGAATGGTACAAGAAGATTTTACCCCACTTGTGTATATTCAAAATCCTCAGAATCAAACAGGGAAATCAAAAATGCCCCCAAAACCTGAAAATTTTTGACCAGCCCCCCCCCCCCCCTCCTTCCATTATGGATCTCCCTGCCCACACTGCAGGTTCCGGGAGTCTGGCACTAAACTGAACTGGCCCCTGTGCCTCATCCTCTATGGCTACATCTTGTTCTTGATTGCCATCCACGATACTCCGCCTCACCCCTAACTCCCCATCTTCCCTTTGGCGGGCCTTTGTGCACGCCTTGAGACCTTTGTGCAGTTAGCCTCGATGTTGCATGAGACATCTTGAAATGGGTAGTGTCTCAAGGGACTTAAAGACATGCACCTTCATTTCGCCTCCACCACTCTGCACTTACATCAGCGCTAGGGGGACGGGCGTAGTCAAGCCCCGAGCTGGCACATCGTTAGAGCCAAGGGGGTAGGGGCACAGTCAGGGGCAGGGAGGGGCCCAGTTGGATGGATGCACAGGGAGGGGCGCAGTCAGAGACAGGGTCAGGGATACATGCAGGGCCAGGGGAGGAGCATAACGAGAAGCAAGGGAGGGGCAAAGCGTGATTCATTGGGTCTGAGAGACCTTCATTGCGGACCTAGAATTATAAGAGCACACAGGGGAACTCTGGGCGCTTATAGAGCTCGAGGTTCTGATGGCCAAGTGCGACAGAATACTGGAGGTCGCCTCCTCCACACACAAACCCACAACTGGGCACCAGGCAGGGGGCTTCCTCGGATGCCTGCTATAGTTGTTGGCCCCCCTCCCTCGTCTGCACACCATGTGGCCCTGCGCTTGCGCTTGGTGCTGCATAAGCATTATGTGTCGCTGAGTGTCTGTGCGGTCCATTTGATGCCAACACAGGCACGCATCGTAGATGGTTCACGATCATGCCTCTATCTGCACAGGTGCCTGCGGCTCTGGGAACTCGAAGACTGGGACAAAGGTAGGTCCCGGGATGTCTACAATGCCAAGCGGATGCAGAGAGTCTGGACGTGTGTGTGGACAGCAGACAACAATTTCGTGCTGTGTGGCAGTGATGACTGCAACATGCGCCTGTGGAAGGCTTATTCCAATAAGCCTCTGAAGAAGCTGAAGTTTTCAGAACAGAGGGCCCTGGAGTACAACGACAAGCTGAAGGTGAGCTCTTTCCTGGCAGGGCACCTGTAGGACAGCAGAGGAAACGACATAGCGCAAGGCTTGTTTTGTAACTGAACAGAAAAACGGACAACCTCCGAGCCGTCCATTTCCCAGCTCAATATGCAAAAGCACAGGAATAGAACTCAGTTGCGGGGTTCTTCCATCACCCATTCTAAGGGTTGATAGAACCCCCCCCCCCCCTTTGGAGGGACACAACCCCCTTTTGGGGGGGGCGGGTTGTACCTCCCATCCGGGAGGTACACTACCCTTGGCACCATTGCACCAGGTGCTCACCAATGCCAAGAAGAAACAAGACAAACGATGGAATTCATGATCAAGATGGTTCCTGGATGACAACACAAAATGGGCTGTTGACAATGACAACTTGACAAAGATTGATCAAACATATGAAACACACATAGTG